>VXBS01006425.1:947160-960374 GCA_013400255.1 Sitta europaea | reverse complement strand
CAAACCATAGCTATTACTAACTGGAATGTCATACAGCTGTCTTTCATACAGTTTTTAGAATGTTCAGAAAATTATTCATATCTGTTTTTAAAAATCTTTAGTGAAAATTAATAATAATGAACTTGAAAAAGGTACAATGTTATATTTTTCTTAACTTCAAAGCCATATTTATAAGACATGTTACAAATTTGTTTCCAGTATATTTACACTGGACATACCTTACACACATGTTATGATCTCACAAGCCTGAAAAGCAAAATTCAGTTTATAAATTCAGCATGCTTTACCTGTCTGCTAGTGAATAAATATAAGAGAATATTCAATTCAGCAATATATTAAACATACCACATATCGTTTTTACTCATCCCAGGGAGGATGTGTACAATATAAAAGATTTATATGGATTGGTTTCACATAATACCACGACTTTCTTGGTGTTGTGTTTTTGATACCTTGTGTATGTAACATCAGTAGAGACTAGAAATTTGTTTCTATCTGGAGCTCTTGCTGCAGCTCTGCCTGTCATGTAGACAAGAACTTAACATGGCTTTCTTCAAACAAAATACAGTTATGCTGAATATCTTTCTGGTTCCAATTGTGATTCAACAGCATTCTGCTATAGGTTCCCTTGTTATTTCACTTCAAGCTAACATTTCATTACCTTTGCCAGTTTTTTCTGGCAAACACAAATCATTTCCATGATGAGGAATGAGAGCAGAAAAGCAAAATAATCTGTCCTTTCTCAACATCAGGTGTGCTCACTTCCTACTGTCCAGCTGACATCTATAACTTAAGCCCAGTTTGAACACGTATCAGCAGGCAAACAGCAAGAGAAAGACAAGTCTGACCTGAAGTTTGTGGTCAGACCTTTTTTTGCAAACATGCATAAATCATGCTAGAATTTTAGCAGCAATGTTTTTCGTTTTTCAAAATGACCTCCGTGATGCTCCTTTGTGGCGTGGAAGAAGGGATTACAGGCGACCTCACTCCTGATAAATCACAGTTGTAGTAATTACAAAAGAAGAGGAACAGCTTTGCTCTTAATGGGTCACAGCTGTGACTAATAAAGGTAAGTGTGATAAAAGGGGTGGGTTGGCTAGGCAAGAGAGCCTTCTAATGAAGATGACCTGGAGGTAGAGGGCCTTGTGGAGGTAGAAGAAAAAATCCAGAGAGCCACAAAGAAGAACAAAACAATGGAGAGGGTTGCTGCTGTAAAAGATCTGCTGTGATGTCAATCTGGGTCTAATGGAGTTGGAGCCTGCAGTTGTAGTTGAGCTAGCTAAGGCCTGTGTTCAGAGTCTGAAAACTGATATTTGCACACAGAGTGCAGCAGAAGATAACCAGCAGTCAGAGTCTGAAGTTGGACCCTACAGTAGGAACTTGCTGTAATCAGAGTCAGGATGGCTGAGCTATAAGGAAGAATAAACCAGGAACCTTTTCACATTGTTGAATGTCCATGGCTTAGCTCATTTCTACCCCTAGTGAGGGGTCTACTGCAACACTCCTTGCATACTCCCTTTCTAGACTCTTCACTGTCTTTGTAGCCCTCATTTAAATGTTCTCTAATATTCTTTTTTTTTCCTGTCTAATGTCCTTCTTAAACTGTGGCACACAAAACTGGACACGTTATTCAAGGTGAGGCTGCCCTGGTGTGGAGCACAGTGGGATGATCCCCTCTCTTGCCCACCTGGCCATGCTGTGCCTAATGCACTCCAGGACAGGCTTGGCCCTCCTGGCTACCAGCGTGGCTGACAGTGAATCTGGCTCAGATTCAACTTGCCATTGGCCAGAACTCTCCAGATCCCTTTCTGTGGAGCTGCTCTCTAGCCTCTCATTTACCAGTCTGTTTGTACTTCCAGGATTGCCCCATCCCAGGTGCAGAATCCAGCACTTGCCCGTGTTAAGATTCATATGGTTGGTGATTGCCCAGCCCTCTGGTTTGTGTAGCTCTCACTGCAGAGACTCCATGCCTTCGAGGGAGTCAACAGCTTCTCTTAACTTTGTTTCATCTGCAAACTTAGCATACCTCTGAGTCCTGCATCCAGTTAGCTTATGAGGACAGTGTTGGAAGGCACTTCTTTCTCAAGGGACGTAGACCTTCCCAAGCATCTGCAAGTGACTTGTACACACAACCTTCCTTCCCCTTTCTATTCCAGCCTGGATTAGCTGCCATGGCAGCATGTTCAAGTCATTCTACGTAACAGCTGAAAGCAAACATACCATTCAGATTGGTAAACAATTACCTGGCAGAACTCTGTTATGATTACATGGCGTGATCCGGTTCTAATCAGGCCCTCCCCATGCTAAGCAGGCAATCTCTCTGGCACTTCCCCCTTCTGGCTTTGGCTCAACTTATGGACTTGTTGAGGCACAAGTCAGTATCATTTTCCCTGAGGATTATCTACTCATGATTTTTGTCACATTCTGCATTGACTGCTTTATAGTTGAACAAGGTATGACTGCACATTATCTAATAACTCTAGGAAGGAAAAAGGGTTTTTCCTGCCACTCACTGGGACAGCAGGACAAATTGGCAACTACTGTGTTCTTTCTGTGGAAGGGATCTCAGGCAGAGGGACAACAGCAGGGTTATGTGCTGTGCTCACCCACTTGTTTCCTAGCTCCTCATATTGCCAGGTCCTTGGTAAAGCACTCCATTAGTACACAAATGTGTATCCTCTGAGAACAAGGAAGTTTGGGAAGGCAGTGTTGTTAGTAACTTGGTGTGTGGATCCTGACTGACTAATTAGGGTCATATGGTCCATAGTTCAAGAATTGTACTATCTCCAGGGCAGGCAGGTAACTTGAAATCGGGAATGTCTTTCTGCTGTCATGAAAAGAACATGTAGTGAAAAGGGGCAGAGTACCTAGACAGGAGAAGGTGAACTTGATTAGGATAGCTGCTCATGACACTTGAGCCACTTGAAAGTGAGAAAACACTGGAGCACCCTGTGCAGACATCCTACATTGGCTTGCTAACTTGGCTGTAGGTGCACTTTTTAAAGTGGTAAAATGTGAAAGTATGTTCCTCAGTTTTTTCTGCAGAGAGGAAGTTTAACCCTTGCCCAGGCTCAGCACTACCTGACAAAAACTTCTGGCCATGGCAAGGCTGGAGTGCTGTATGGTTCATGCTATCTTGTTTTCTTCATACCTGGCCCTCTGCAAAGCTGAGACTACTTTGAGCCTGGTATACAGAGACATGCAGGTCTGCTCTTCTCTGCATGGGTATGGATCAGGCAGGGCATGCTGAATCCCTCCCCTTTGCCTAGCCATCTGATGGAGATGGAGGATGGCCCTAATTTGGGCTGGCTGCCCCTCAGTTTCCGGATGGAGCCTGAACAACAGCAAAAAAGGAGATCCAGATTATATAAAGCACACTGGGGCACTCACAGGTGATGTATTTTGGGAAAATACCAAATAAAGTTTGGCAAGAAGGACTGCATGTGTTGGCTATAGTTTGCCAGGGACATGCCAGTCTGCATGCTTCAGGGGCAGAAACACTGAGGAAACTTGGTGTACCACTCTGAAAGAGGCATGAAATAAAGGGTGGATTAGCATGGAGGTGTTACAGGCATACTCTGTTGAAAACAATGCTGTTAATGGCATCAAAAGAATGACCAAGTGCTGAATTTTGCTTCAATAACTCAAAAGTACATTACTTTTCATACCCTGCATATGCTAATGAAGTAAAAATTTGTACATGCTTTTTATGTGCGACCAAAGTCACTAAAATTCCACCTAAACATGAAATGACATCAATTGCAACTTTACATTTTCTCCTCCCTCAAAGAAAGCAATATAAATATAGCTTCAGTGGGGAAGGGGAACAGAGGGGGCTCCACCTTTGTGTCCTGGGACAGTTGATGGGCTGTGCCTGTCTCCTTTCTCATGGGGATGCCTATCACTGGCAGGGACCTGAACTATTGGCTATACTGAGTGCTTCTTCAGGAAATCCAGAAGGCAAGCTTGTGTTTGTGGTCAAACTTGTAGTACTATATATCATCTTGCAATTTAATGTATTTGTCACTGGCTCTATTATTTATATTTCATGCATTCATGTGAGCTTCTGCAGACAGTGTATCACCAGCAAATACAGTAAGATTGGATTTCTGTTGCTCAATAAATGACACTATTTTGCACCTGGATGTGAGAAATATTGAATGTGACTGGACTTCCAGTCCAGCTGTGAGAGTCCTTTGGGTACGACCAGGCTTAGGGTGCATTGCATTATTTGTGAATCCATAATCGTGGTTGTTCTTATTGAACATGACAAGACTTACAGTGCCACACTGGCTCTCCATTTCTCTTGCTTAGTGTTAAACTGGCTATCGCTCAGAATATAAACCCAGTGATGCCCAGCCACTCTGACATTTGAGGACAGTGGGAATACAAGGAAGTTTATTTTCTGTTAAATTTTCTTCCTCTTAACACAAAAGAAAAGTTACCCTTACTCTTAACCCAACAATGTCTGTGACAGAATTTACTGAGCCTTGCATAGTATAAAAACTTGTGTTTGTAGATTGCAGACTTGTGGGATAGTTCACTGTGCTCCTTCCAAAGCATGAGATGGGCATCATTATGGGCTTTGCCAAGGCCAGAGCACTGGACTGAGTCTGGGAAATGATATGTGCATCTGTGTGCTGTTAAAAGAGATAGAATGAGTATAGCCAGAGTAATCAGTTTAATTAAATGCTTTGTATCTATAATTTGTCCGATTTTAGAGCATATTAAATTGAAATTAAACTTCCAATACATTATTACAGGAACATGTTCTCTTTCCTTTATGTCCCATTACAGCTGTGATTAATATATTCAAAAGTATACATTACACTGTCACAATAATGAACAAAGCTAAATGAATATAAATATCTGCAGTAAAATACAATGAAGTCCTGTGGCGCAATGGTAATGTTAGTCATTTTTGCATGAATAAATTGAAGTAGAGTGTGAAATTCCATAACTCTGCTGTGAAGCAAAGTCTCCAGCTGGCATGGACTGTCAAGTCTTTGCAGGACTAGTCTGTTGTAAATATTTATTGCCACTATTTTAATGCTTAGTCACAAAATATACCTTTTATTCTTCTGGGTAATTTCTTATCTGCACTGTGTTCCATTTTTGTTCTTTTCTGGAAATGGAAGCTTGAGATATGATTCTGACCAGGTAAACTTTGGATGTAAAAATCAACAGAGAAACACTTGCTCTAGTCTCCTGCAACAATTGATTCAGCACTCGTGGCTGATTGCTGAGAATCTTTTGATGTTGAATTTTATTGGCCGGGTTCACGGACTTTTTAAGACCAGAGAACAGTATTATTTGGTTTCAGCTTCTTTCATAGCACAGACACCACATCAAATGAATTGATTACTAAAATTAAAACATCAGCAATCTGTAAACACTATTCTTTTGATTACTTGAGAATTCTCTTAATTACTAGACTAAGGGGACCTTTACTCTACAAGCCTTCTCCAGTACAAACAAATAGAGAGCATAAACAAGACAGCTCTTATTCTGATGGAGAAGTAAAACAGACAGAGCAAGACAGGTTTTTCAGACTTTTGTCCAAGCTCACAATGCATTTCCAAAGCCTTTCTGATTTAGAATGCAAATTCTGAACAGGTATATAAATTTTTCTAGTACTTTCATTACAGACATGAGTTCAGATGAGCTCACGGTGTTATTATACTGATGTGTATTTGTAAAATTGGAGAATCATGCAGTTTGGAAAAGATGTTTAGACCTTGTCTGGAACAATGTCCTGCTCAAGGCAGGGTCAGCTAGAGTGGGTAATTGAGGATAGTTCCCTGCCTGTACAAAGATTACCTTAGACCAGTGCACTGAAACTTGTACTCAGAGGCTATTTGCTGCGAACCTTGATCCTTTTTCTAAGTCACCTCTTGCCAGGTAAGGAAGTCCTGATTAAAAAAGAATGGTTTAGGTCTGTTGACCTTTCAAATGCAATCCCCATATCTTCCTGACAGATTCCCAGTGCATGTTAAAATGACATAAAATATCTTCAGTGCATTTCTAAATGTGCTATTAAGGGTACATTTGGCATGAAGGAATCCTGAGGTGCCCCAAAGGCAATTTTGTACCTCTCTTTGCTATCACGGGGACTTGTCAAGATTACTTTGGAGGTGGAAGAGTAAACCAGGAGTGTCATTCACTCCATGATCAGTTGCAAGATCTGCAGCTTTTCTGCTTTTGTGGAAGAGTTCTATCTTGTGCAAGGGCTTGTTTGATATCAGGTAGTTTCTGGAAGAAGGGGAAGCCACTGGTTGCTGCCTTCCAGGGAGTGCCTGGAACAAGGCCAGAAAGTCTAAGACTTGTCAGTTGTGCACCTTGAGATCCCCTTCAATCCAGGCTTAGTAGACTGAGGAATTCAATATGACAAATATTGCTGTGACAGTAGGTCATGGACAGAACCCTACTGCCAGGCCATGGGGCTGCATGAAAAAGTTCCCAGAGCTTAAAAATACCCAGTTGCCTGAATCCCAGGTGAAATGCTCTCTAAAGCAGCAACTGAGCAGTTTGTACTGATAGGAAGCTTTAACAATTCTTGGATAAAAACTGTAAGTAGGAGAAAAAAGGTCACATTTCTACATCATGGTTGAAAAGTCCTCGTACAAAAGGAATACGCACATTCTTCTAGGAATCTGGAGACAGTAGAAAATGTTTCTGACTATTTACCTGGCAGATTATGAGGAGGAGATAGTAAATTCCTGTGCTAACCACTTCTTTTTGAGAAATAAAAGGACATTGTCCTACTTACAGTTCAAATAAAGTTTCAGTTAAGTATTTTGCTCTTTTCTGTGTACTTCTGTGCTGCCGTCTTTGGCAGGTTATACTTGAGCCATTTTTTTTCTTTTTTGAGACATTCACTACTTCTATTTTTGAAAATAAAGTGAAAACTATGTCAATGTCAAATACTGGGTAAAACTTGCTAGAAGTGACAGTATCAGAATGTGGTTTTACAGACTTGTATAATTTTTGGAGATGATAAAAACAAGAATAAAAATTCCTTTTGTGATATGGTTATTCTTTATAAAGGTAAGTTTTCTTTGTTTAGCATAGATCCTTTAAGGACTTCAGCAATTCCAGTAGAAATATGATTTTTATTAGCATTTAGAAGAAATATTTGTTGAAAAATCTTTAAAATTTTTTTTGGAGAATTTTACTCATCCACAGTAATGTTTGATCTTTTAAAATTAAATGATAATTTAGCCCAAATTGGCAAGATGTTATGACAGGGATGATCTTGTGGTCATTTGCAAGCTGATGTCTGATGGTACTGTTAAAATATTTAACACATAGCTTTAAATCATTGCTCCTTTGTAATATATGGATTGATCAATGAATTTAATAGTTCTGGTCCTAAGACCTGGACTTGAAAATCAGATGGTTTTTGTCTGTGTTGTAATCAGTGCAACTACTGTTTTTATTACCAGGAAAATGGAAGTTAAATTTACAGCAAAAGCAGGTTTCTTTACATTACTTTGTGCTGGCCTTCCCTAGTACCACTTCAGCAATTTCTGCTGGCTCTGCCAATGTATTAAAATGCAAGAGCAGCAAGCAGAGGACCCTCAGTGTATGGGAACGAACATAGGAAACCTTCACAGTCAAGCAGTTCTTCACAAGTGTATTTCTGTTACTTGTCAATTTATTTCCAAAATGTACCATATAAAAAAAACCCTTACTATTTTCAGGATATATCAAAAGTAACATTAACTTACTTAAAACTCTCAATTGTGGTGAGAATCAAGAGGTTTTGAACAGCTGAACTACCTCACTTTAAAATATCAACAATAGGAAATATTCTTATAAATTAATGCTTTGTCTTATCTCTGAATAATTTTCTATGCTACTTGTGCCACAATCAGAATGGCTTACTGATCAGAATTACTCACTATTTTGAGTCCTGAGGAAATGCTAGTGAGTTTTTGCAGCAGTTCCCAGGCTGGCTGTGTCTAGATCTGGGCTCATACTTTTTAATGCCAGGCCTGGACTTAATTCTTCCATCTCAGGGAATATGTATTGGTGAATTTTAATTAGAAAATAGGGAAGAAACTTAAATATCTTGCATTTCAAAGAAATAAAATAAAAATTGGATATCCATATCAAAGTAGTGCTCTATTTGTAGTATGAAGAGTCAAGGAATCTGAATGAGAAGAAATGGAGAATGCTCAGTTAGATCATAGCATAGAAATAAGCAAATAGTCTGAACTGAATTACAGATATTTAGATTAAAATGTAAAAGACTTTAAGAACAGTATATACATTACTGAAATGCCCTAAGATCATTGTGCTTCAAAACACACCACAGATTTACATTCTTCTGGAAGATTTATTTAAAATGCATTTTTAAAGGAAGAATTAAGAAGACTGTGGTATTTTTGAAAACTAAGAAGAACCAAGGAGAAACCTTGCCTGACACAGGATAACATATAGCAAAAACTTCACAGAATCACAGAATATACTGAGTTAGAAGGGACATACAGTGATCATCAAGTCCAACTCCTGGCCCTGCACAGGACACCCCAGGAGTCACAGCCTGTGTCCGAGAGCTTTGTCCAAATGCTTCTCGAACCCTGCCAGGCTGGTGCTGTGACCACTGCCCTGGGGAGCCTGTTCCAGAGCCCAGAGAATCTTTTGCTAATATCCAGCCTAACCCTCCCCTGACACAGCTTCAGGCCATTCCCTCGGGTCCTGTCACTGTCACCACAGATCAGTGCCTGCCCCTCCTCTTCCCCTCATAGGAAGCTGTAACTGCAGCTTGGTGTCCCCTCAGTCTCCTCCAGGCTGAACAGATCAAGAGACCTCAGCTGCTCCTCATACAGCTTCCCTTTCTTCACCATCTTCACTGCCCACCTTTGGATGCTCTCTAACAAGTTAATGTCATTTTTATAATGCAGTTACCAAAACTGCACACAATATTCAAGGTGAGGCTGTACCAGTGCAGAGCAGGGTGGAATGACTGCCTCATTTGACTGGCTTGACAGATAACATTTATTCAAATGATGGATAAACTAGAATATTAGTGACTTAACTTCTCAAGTTACTGTTGAATGTTGTAACTATGGAAATTAAAATAATTTGTGGTGATTTTCTTTTTTATTTACTCAGAAGCATGATTGTTATATTAGACACACAATTTTTCTAAGATTTCTGAAAACTGCAATAGAGGAACATTCTCACATAAGAGCAAATAAAAGGAAATGAAGAAACTAATCAAACAAAACAACAAAAAGAACCCAACCAAAAAAGCAAAAACAAGTCAAAAAGAATACTAACTAATGGTAAATCTATATGCCAGAAAATAAATTTTCCTATAATGTCCCAAAGACAAGCATTTCTAAATCATTAAGTGTCTACCTGGAATTGAAATGCATGTCAGAAAAAGAAAAGCTCAGAAAAATAATGATGAATGTTATTTCTTTTAATGTCATTTTCTCTTACCCATCACATGGGGAGAAGCGGTGGCCCTGTAGTCACTGAAATATATGCTCTACATGTTCAAATGTCACATGTTGAACTTGGCTCAAAAGACTAACCAACATGTAGAAAGAACAGTTAGGGATGGTCAGACCCATTATCTTAAAGAAAAACAATGATAGCAAGAGTACTATGAATTTTTCATATGGTTTATCGGCCTTTTACAGATCTGGAATTATGAAGCCTAATAATAACAGCCTTAGAGATTGCATTACAATTTGTTTGTGGATCTGAGCTAAAATCTGAGCTGTAAAAATGAAGTATTTATAGTAAAAACAGAGTACCTGTAAATTAGATGTACAGCTTGTATGTTTAAGGCACCTGGTGCTAAGAATGGGATTCAAAACCAGGCTAGATGCTCAGGCTCCCTTTAGCAGTTCAGGGAGCTTTGCTATTCTGAGCACCATCTGTGGAATGGAAAGTGATGTAAAGATGCCCAAAGAAAGTTTGGGAAGCCACCCTGGAGGTGTCTATGCCTCTTAGTTCAAAAGAGGTGAGTGCTGTGCAAAGTCATCTAGGAGAATAGAGAAGCAGATATGTTCAATGTGGTCTTCACCATTTCTCTCCAGATGGTGAAAATTCAAACTTCTATTACCATGGTAAGACCGAACCACTGAAAGGAAGAAAATGTTTCTGATGAAGCTGTGCCACTGGGCAGAATGGAAGGAAAGATTCATATGATTACTAAGAGAATAAAGTAGAGCCTGACACTGTAGATGGAACACAAGCTGGACTGGAGGATGCTGAAACACTAGTCTTCCTATACATTCTATGGTAGACAATTGCTAGAGAAAAATAAAAGGACTGAAACAGTTTCCAGCACTGGAACAGAGGGCCAGGGTTCTTTACTCGTAAGGAAATTCCCTGGCCAATATGACAGAGTGATCTGACAACTGTGGGTTGGGAGGGGTTTTCTGCACCTGTTTGTGTCTTGTTTTTTATGTGTACTCATATTATTTTAATCTGGCCTTAAGCTATTTGTTGATTCCACAAAGCAATTTAACAGCAAATCTAATACATGCTTCCATTGCATGACCAGAAACTGTCACCTCTGCAGAGCACTCTTGAAAGGAATTTTAAGAGGCTGAGGCAGAATCAGCAATTTGTGTTTTGTACAAAGGTGCAAATGCCAGAGGATCTAGTTACCTCTCCTAGTGGAGAAAGGGTTTTTGACAGTGGAAAAAGTTGTTTTATTCTGTCGTTGGCCACAATGGCTTGCACACCCCAGTGTAAGGTGAGGGAACCCTATACGTACCTGGGAAAGAGCTCTTCTTCTGTCTATATTCTAGATGTAGGTTTGGCTCAGCTCTGCTGGGGATTATTTGCCACACAATGCTTGCATTTTATGATATTAATGAATCATATATGTGCATCATGGGAAAAATTTGGATCCTAGTGGAGGTATTGGCAAACATCCCGCTGACTAAACAGCAGACTTAGTTGAACCCAGTTGAGACTAAGGACATTAATGTACTCCCATAGGGTATTTCTCAGCAAAAATGGCCTGCCCTGCTGCTGGCAAGCTTCTGAAACATGGCAACCATTAGCTGTCCCATCAACAATAAGTCCTTCAGGTAATGCATTTAACTTGAAGCAGAACTATTACTTTTATTTTTCAGACATAGCTAAAATGATACTTCTAGAAAAGTGAGAATAAATGTTCTTCTTCAAAGCAAAGAGCAAAACCAGCCAGTCAGTTTTCTGAATGCAATCTGTGTGATTAATATGTCTCAAAATACAGACATTTCTATAAAATATTAATCACTTCACTTCTGGACTGTATTAAATTACATTTAGCAACTCTGAAATTCCTTCCATGTATTTTATGAACAAATAATATTTATTAAATTTTTTCATCCTGTAAACCACTTCCTGCATAATTTTACTCTTTTGGTTAAAAAATCTGATTTGTTTGCCAGGCAAAATAGAAGTTCAAGGAGCATCCTAGGAGAAGAGATGACTTTTATGAGCAGGAATTCAAGGAATGTACTTACTTTCTTATAGCTATACTGCGCAAAATTTCAGACATATGAATGTTGAAGAGTAACTGATTTTTAAAAAATATTTTGCTTTTTTAATAGGATATAATCATCGTAGCTACTCTAATTTAAATTATTTACACAGGAAAGTCTATGTCAAAGTTATGAACACAGTTTAAATGCTTGATGTATCTCATAGCACTCAGAATGATTGAAATGTGTTTAATTTTCTGTTTCACTAAAAAGAAAAATTCTCCTAATTGCAAAAGTAATGTGGGGCCATATTAGTTGATTGATGTAACAAGGTTCATGAATACATCTATCATTTGACATGATTGTTTTCCTTTCAGTCTTATTAAGACAAAACTTGGTAAAGAAGGATTAGAGTATAAGAAAACAAAATGGCAATAATGATACCTGGTGTTTCCTAAATGCTGTATTTTCTCTTATTCACGTGTTCAGAGATAAAGAGGAGTGCCACACCTCTTTCATGTGCACTGTCAGACAAGTAAGAAGTTGGCAGGCTCATGAATACGCTAAAGGAGGAGAGCAGCTGTTCAGCAACAAAACCTTGCTAGCAGAGCCTTTCAGCCAGTTGCTGGACCATTTGATGTGGTGCTTGTGAGAGTGGGCGCACGTGTGTGTAACTGGAAAGAAAGGCAGGAATGCAGGGAGAAAAGCTTACAGTGGAAGCATTGATTGCATGTTAGCTAGGTAAATATGTAACTTTTATAAGTGGTAAGTATTTTAGGATTTTACATGTGAAAGAACCACTTTCGTGCTTTTTCAGACTGCAAGTGAGAAAAATGTCTGTGTTGTTTATTGGGACGGTTCCCATAAATGTATATGCGCTTAAGTTGTTTCTATTCTGTAGAGTAGTTGTCTTGACTGCAGTGTGTAAAATCTACAGATGGAGAATGGGAAGAATAGTTCTGTTATCCTGAATTGATACCAAGAAAGGGCAAAAGGAGAGAGCTGCATATCTATTCAAGGCAATTATCTTCTATTATGAAGACATGGCTGTTCTGCATTCTTCACGCAGGCTAAAGAGCCACATACACTTTTGGTGGAAAAATAGAACACATGTGCAGGAACAATAGGTTTCTAGAGGATATATGCCATAGTTGTGTTTATTCACTGTTGTCCAGCTCCAAAGCACATTCTTCACACCAAGGATTTAAATCCAAAGGTTTTGCATTTTTTCCTTCAAAATTTGGCCAGAAATTTCCTTAAAAAAAGAGATGTGTACACCATAATGTCAAAAATTCTATTACATGAATAGATTTTGATTTGCATTTAAATGTGTTCATGTGAATCCATTAACTCATCTTACAATGACAACAAAAGATCTTTTTCCTGTTTATTGTAGATGGATAATAACTCAGGCTTTTATTTGGCAACACCTTTTAAGACGTGTTTGCACAACTGACTATTTTCATACAGATGTGTTTTAATGTAGCATGTAAAGTATTTGACATAGGCATATTGAACCCATTTCAGAGTCATAGCTTAGAACCCAAGCTTTAGAAGTAAACGTTTACTGGTTTATTAACTTACTATGAAGTAAGTTAATAGGAGTCTGAATAAGTTATTAGGAGTCTTAAGTCTCCTAATATAGTCTCACCTGACTAAATACTTGATTCATAACACTGGGCAAAAGAATATAGATCGATATCTATTGAAGGCAATTAGCACCTGTTAGGAAAATAATGTCTGTTCTGTCTTCTTCACACTGCAAAAAAAAAA
>VXBS01006425.1:818359-941258 GCA_013400255.1 Sitta europaea | reverse complement strand
CCCGCGCCCCCCGCCCGGCCCCCTCGGCCCCGCCGCGCCACGGAGGGCAGGCGGGAAGGGCAGGGAGCAGAGTGCCTGGTCCCAGACAGGTGATGAAGGCCTGAGCAATGGGAGGGTCTGAGCCTGCTGTACGAGGCTGCCAGCTGGTCACGGCTCTCTAGGGAGGGAGGAAGGCAGGAAGGGGAGCTTCCCTGCTCCTCTCTTCCTTCCTCATTCCCTTCTGCCTACTCCTTTAGCTTCCTCCCTTCTTCCATTCCCACTGCCTTTCCCCCTTTTCTCCTTTCTCTGTACTTATTTTCCTCTTCATTGCCTCCTAATACACATTCACGCCTTCTCTGTTCTTTTCTTCCTCTACTAAATTTGAACAGTTGTCCGTTCCCCTCCTCCTTCCTTTCACCTTCAAATATTGCTCTATATTAAATTTCAGAAAACTTCACTCTCCTAATGATGTGTGTGCATTTCTGTTTTTCCACCAGGTGGGTTTTAAGGCTTTGAAATAGGGTAGCCAGTTGCAGTGTTGCAGCTTTCAAGCGTTTTGAATCCCTTCAACCAGCATAACCTTTAGACTCTCTCCACCCAAGGGAATCACCAGAAACATACAGATGTAATGCCATGGTGTTGTAACTAAAAGACATAAGGAGTATGAAGCACTGCTTTAATTAAAAAAAGAAGCAGGACTATATAGTTATAAATGGAAGACATAATTGTCACCTTCTCCCCACAATACACCCCACCCCTCTGTTCCCCCCTCTTTTGCTTTCTCCAATATCGCTTTTGATATCAGCGTGGAATATTTCCTTAATAAGTAGGAGGGGAATGTTTTTAATCTAGACTAAAATAGGCCTGTGGGGGTATGTGTGTATTCTTCAGTTTAGTGTCATGCAGATAAACTGGAGGATTTTTTTTTCTTAATAAAGATCCTTGACAGAAATTTGAAAACTCTACACTGCAGAGTAAAAGCAGTAGAGAGAGAACAGCGTTAGCTGGTCAATTGGACGTCCATTTTAAACCTGTGCATTGAAGCCAGTTGCAGCACTGACGCTTGTATACTTATTTCATAAGGAATGAGGAGTTAAAAGGTGGCTTTTTTTGTCAGTTGTGCTCTTACCTTGTGAAGAGTCTTCCGCATGACAGTTGTTTTCAGCAGTGACATCAGTGACCAGAGTTAACTGCCTTATGATGAAACCTGTATTTATTTATAGTACGTATCTTAAGTAAGGGTATTACAAATATTCATCCAGGTGCATTTTTGTAAGGGTTTTTCATTTTTTGTGCTGCATTGAAAATTATTTTTAAGAAGTGCTAAAATTCTTAAAATTCTATTTATAGTACTCTACTAAAACTCAGTGTTAGACCTTAGAAAGTATGATGCAGATGTAAGTTGCTTTTTAAAAGTCTGTAGTACTTAAAGTGTGGGAAATTGTTTAAGCATTTGTTACATTACCAATAACTTGTTTTAGTGTAAGTTGCTTATAAGCTTGGCACCTACTGAGCTGAAACAGCATTTCCCCCCCTATCTAAAGCAGCTGCCATTGTTGTAAAATTGTAAATAATTGCAACCAAATGCCTACCACTCCCTGGTATTGGACTTTTCTTTAGCTAAGGTGTTGCATGTGTAACATAATCCAATTAAATACTTTAGGCTCAGACTAAATTGTTTTAAAATGCTATATTTAGCACTAACAGAACCAAATGCCTCACATGTTTTTCAAGCTATGTGCTTTCCTAAAGCTGTAGGTGTTTTTTCCGTGTGCAGACTTTGTAGAAAAGAAAAGCACTGATCATAATAATAGATTGTTCTGTGCAAGTTTCCCTGTTGGGACTTGTTATTTGAGTAGATAGTGCAAAAATAATTCCATTATGTTTAATAAAGATATTAAAAGGATGCTGACGCTATCTTAAGGCATCCAAAAGTACTTTCTTGACACAAGATAAATCCCATGTACTGGCATCCTTCAGGAATATTTCGCGTAAAACTTCACAAAGCACTCCTCATCACTCCGTTTAGTGGGCTGCTCCGCGGCGTGTCCTTAGGGTTCTCTTCTGGGGGGCGACGCGCCGTGACCTTCTCCGAGACAGTGGCACTTTGGAAGGCAAACGCTCCTCGCGAAGTTCTGGCACGGTTACGTGTGGCGAGCTGCAGAGAGCCCCTTCGTGGCCGTGACGTCGCCGTGCGAGCGAGCCCGCGGTGCATTCCTGCTCGGCGATAAGGCAGGAATGCTCTCCGGAGGGGCCCGCGGCCGGGAGGGCTCTGCCGCCAGGGGGCTTCGGCCGCGCCGCGCGCTTTGGGGGTCCCGGGCACCCTGGCAGTTCCGGATTAGCGCTCCCGCGGCTTGTTCCTCCCCTGCATCGGGGCTGCCTCTCTCCTAATGGGCACGCAAAATACTTAATCGCTCTTTAATCACTCTTTGTTTGGTTGGTTCTTTTTTTCTTTTTTACTCTGAGAATTTTTAGCCTAAAGGTCAGTGTAAGTGAGCTGGAAGAGTATTGCGTTTTACAGATTATTGTTTGAGCCATCTCATCACTTTCTTTTACAGATTTGGTGAAGTATTTAGAGAAAAGCGAGTTCATAATTCCTCGCAAGAACATCTGAAACAATTGTGAAATTATTTTGAATTTGCAGGTTAACTGTGTGTTTTCTAGTCATTTACATCTGTTGGAAAACAAAATAATGAATCTGTGGCTAGTTCTGCACGTTACATTTTGTGGTAAATAAGAGTTGTTTCTTTGGCTTTGAGTTAAAATTCCCACGCATTTTTGCAGTTCTGCACCAGTTGACATTCAAACATGACAGAAGAATGTTTGCATTTAAAAAAGCAAAACCAATACCTGATTGCACAGTTTTTGTAAAAGTGTATATAGGTGCATTTTGGAATTTATTTATTTAAGTTGGGTAATTTTTATGCAGAATATTATTTGCTGTTTGTATATACCATTTCCCTTTATCACTTCGTAATTTTAAAAACAGGATAATGAGTGTTGTTTTACAATGGCACAGCTTGTACAAGGTCAAACAACAAACTTAGCTTTATGGTGTTGAGTCTTGGATTCTGTACTGCAGTTGCTCATGAAGCAAAATGATATGAAACAATGCAGATCTGTGGATCAGTGAAATTAGTTGTAGTTGCTCGAACCAGGATGTAAATTTTTCTTTTTTTTCTTCCAGGAAATGCATTTTAGCCCTTTTTCTGTCATTACTTTGATCTCTCCTTCTTTGTATGCTTCCTTTTCTTTCTTCTATTTTTATAAGTTTTTTTATGGATCCCTTTTGTAAAATTTCTCCATTAGTTCTTTTGTGTTTTTCCTGAGCGTCTCTGTAAATAAGCCTGATTGGGAGACTTGCCCTGAGAAACTTCTCTGAGCATTCTACGTGTTTTTGATTGGAAAACCTATGCAAAAAGTATTAAGGATTTATAACTTCTGTAAACTTACACTTTCCTTCTCTCTTAAAAAACAGGCTTTTAAACTATATTGAATGCTTTCAGATATTCAGAAATCTGATGACAAGTAACTTGAGAGGCCTGAATTCAGAATACTGCTCTGCTGGTAATTTGAACCTTGGCAGTTTACCTTTTTATTGTACTTTGGTTTAATTTATGTGGCATAGTTTGGTTTTTCTCTTGTTTGTTTGAGTTTTTTTTGGTGGAGGGCAATAATGATAATAGATGTCTTGGGACTTGTAGATTCCACCTAAAGAATGATGTTTTGAATTCAGAAATAATATTTAGACTCTGATTTAATTTTGAGTAATCCACAGGTGGTCTTCAGTGTATTATTATTAATAGAAGACATTTATTTAGCTTAGTAGGAACTAAGAGCTTTGAACTTCTCTTTTAAACACAGTTTTTAGCTGCTTTATAATATGAAGTTGGGAAGTTGGGGTTTCTTTTTTTTTTTTTTTTAATTCACTGATCGCTTTGCTTTTGTATGGAGAGAATCATCTAGGCTACAGAACTCCTTTAGGGATTATAGTTGGCAGTCATACTAACCAAATCTGAAATGAACAGCAGTTGGAGTCATCCATTCTGATCCTTCATTTCCCTAGCACAGTTAATCAGAATACCGCTTCAACTGAATTTCTTTTCAGCCAGAGGATCCTTGTTGTCTCTTGCTGTCTTGCTGTTGCTTGGTTGATCTTACTTTCTGATAAGCAATCTGAATAATGTTTTTTCCTCATGTTGGCTGATACTTGGGTAATTGTTGTATTTACCATTATTTATAAATAAGATTTCAAATGTGGTTTCTTAAGGTTACCAGCACTTGCGAAGACAAGAATATTGGTGTGTTTATAAAGTGGACAGGACACATTAAGTTATAGGACCACAACAGACTTAAGTGATTTGAAATTGTTGATAAAGTGACATTAGTATACTCTGGTTTAATTTATAAAAAAGATTTTCACTTGAAGGGAAGATTTCTTAGGCTTGCTTGAATGAAAAAGATAAATCTAGATAAATACTGAATGACAAATTACAACATTGTGTTAAGGTACATTAACTTTTTTTTACTGGTTGCTAGAAGGGAAAACAGTTGAATTCTTACTCTGTTTTGGGTTGGGCTATAGTTACTGTTGTGCTGAAAGATTTCGGACGTTGGTACTATAGTAAATATTTTCCAATGCCAGGTTTTGGCTCTCAAAAAGTATGACGTGAGGAATGACTTGGTATATAAACTTGATGTCAGTAGTAACTTGAATCTGGAGCTGTAACTTTCTTGGGATAAAGGTCTGTGTATTTTGAGTGTGCAACACTTTCAAACTCATCCTCCAAACCATTCCAGTGATACCTAATGTGTTTGAATTTACTCGATGACCTGCAGCAGAGGTTACAGTAAGTTTCTGTTGGTGTATTTGTATACCTTGTAAAGCAGACTAGGCTGCGATGGGCCTTTTAGTCACATGTGCTTCTCTTTGCTTGCCCGGGTAATTTATGAACACACTTGCAAGACTGTGCTGATAGAAACTAACCCCAGAAAATACTGATCCCTAAACTGTGTCTAGACAACATTACAGAGTGAATAAAGGAAAACTTGGGGAAAACGGTATTAAAACTTTATTTTCCCTGTTGGCAGCTGCTTAAATAGTTGATGGTCATAAGCGATTCTGTATTCTTGCTTCAGCTATGTTAGGTCTAAAACATTTTTGGGTTCAGAAAGCAATTTTGGAGGGTATTGATAAATACTCAAGGGTATTTATCTGTAAGTGATTTTCTTGTCTATGGACTCATCTACAAGTTCCTGTGCAGCCACAGTTACTTAATAATGGTAGATGATTAACTCTTCAAGTATTTATTATTTGCTAATAATATGGCATTCTGTTCTACTGTTTAGAATTCAGCTTGGAAGAAACATGAATTTGTAAATCGGGCTTTCTCAGGCCTCTTAACGTTTCTGACTGTTGTCGTGGGCCCTGTCTTTGAGCTTTCTCTTGAGGCAGTGTCCCTCAAGCCTCAGGTGCATTCTTGCAAGCAGAGAACTTTTCTCTCAGTTCATCTGCTCTTCCATGTATTCTTGAGTTCTTCAGAGTCCTATTGTGTTTTTCTTCATGAGCAAGTATCTGCTCTGATCAGCTAGCTGTGGATGTAGATGACTGCCACAGCTTGGAGGTAAGGGCAGGGAACAGGACTTAAGAGCCTATCTTCTCTATCAAGTGGTAGAATTTAGCACTGAAGCTCACTCAGGCTTAATGCAGGACTGATGGACTACTGCCGATTGATCTTGGTGTTGTTTGGTACCACTAGATTAGTTACTGTTGTGGTATTGGTATATTGTTTATCAGTATGACTAACCTTTTTTGTCCAACAGAAAATTTACTAGAGCAAAGTGAATATTGTTCCCAAAGCAAAGTGAAATTATTAAGAATATTGTAAATTTTAAAAGGCAGAACAAGAAAAAGCTTTGTTGTTTTGATGTAGTATTTAACACATGTACAGCATGGTGCTGCATCTTGCTTAACAATGACACTTTTCTCTAGTTAAAATGGCTTGCATAATATTCCAGTTCAGGTGGCTCAAGTTCCTTTCCTGTTCTGCATTATAATGTGTGGATCACTGGCCTGGCAAAGTTTTGGTTTTGTGTGGATGCAAAGGGAAGAACAACGGAAGAGAGTTCTGGTTTTGATTACTTTATAGTAGCATCCCTGCAGTGAGATCAGCACTTAAAAGAGTTATCTTAATAATTTGTACCCTAGTTTAGAATTCAAAATCTTCAAATATAATTATACTTTTTGTTTCTAATTTGTCACAGTTCGTGAGTCCTTTTAATTTAGAAATGGTGTACTACAGGTAAAAGGATTTTGAGATGGACCGTACCTTTTTCCTATTAATAGAAGATATGTACATAGACATATATTTGTTTCATATGTTTTGTAATTATGACTGTACCAGTTTCATCTTGCAAAGCTATGTTCTAAATACTTTAGAGTTCCAAATTATTCTTCAAGTGATTAGTAATTTTTATAGTTCACATTTATCTGAGAAACTACATTAATTTTTTTCAGAACATGCTTCTGCAACCTAGGTGTTGTTGAAGTATCAAGTTAAAATTCAAATCACAATCACTTAAGAACTCTGCCCTCTCAAATATTAATAGGTGTGCATACAGGATTTAAACCCTCCAAATTTAGACAAAGACCAGCTTGAGTTTTGTTTATGGGTTTAAAGTAAGGAGAGCAATCCTCATGCATAGGTGAAGTCTTGTACCTTCTCTGATTGCTGCTTCTTCCTTTGTAAACTTGAAATTTTTAATGGTTCTTATTTTTTGTTTTCAGATCCCTCAGGGAAGGACTTACTGAAGGGCACTGTTTAAATGTGTGACATTACTGCAGGAAGATCACAGCAGGATAGTCGTCTTGCTTTGCACCTCTTTTTCCTAAGGGTAAGTTTGGTCTTTAGGCCTTTCTAATGTGTTTAAGGGTAAAGGTGGGTAAATAAGTACAAGCTGCTATCTTATTTTCTTTATAACTACTCTTGGAAATCTAAAGGTCTTTAGAGGCAAGGTCCTACAGTGCATCTGCAGATGGTCAGAGATTCTTCCTGAAATGATGTCAAACACTTTGTAACTTCTAAGTGCCTCAAAATTTTCTGTTTAAATGAAGGTGTATTATTTTCAATCCTAAGATTGCAATTATTTGGGGAAATCAAACAACCCCTCCTTTGAATCTGTAACAGAGGTGGGGGGGAGGGTTAGATAAGTTGTTGTGTTTACAATTTGTTATAATTGAATTTGGCAGATTGAACTAAGATAATGGAACTAACTTACAATGAATTTCCAGTGTGCATGCTTTAAAACAGTACAAAATGATAAAGTAAATTTACATTAGTGGTATAGTGAAATTGAAGATCTTCCATTTGGAGAACAATTTAATGATGATTATGTATTAAATGTGAGGCCATTATAATGTCAGATTCTTACCAGTTTTATTACTTAATTAACATAGATTTCGTTCTGTGGCTTTGTGCAATCAGTGCAAAGTAGGAACTGTATTTAAAAAAAACCAAACCCACACTGGTTTTAAATAGCTTCAGTGATATAGCTTCTACTATGGTTAAAATCTTTCATGTCAGAACTTTAATGAGAGACTGATGTGTTTGTTCTCCCTTTGTCAGTGTCCCCTTTCACTTTACTCTTTGTACTTACTAGCTTAAAAATGTATCGATTTAACAAAACATTTCGTAGATGGAGGAGGAACAACCTTTGCTACTGAGGATGTGGAGTATCTGAAAATATTGATTGTTTCTTATAAACTAATTGCAAATTGACAGAGTCTTCCTGATGAAATGAAGTAATTCTGTGGATGAGCATTTGTGTTCTAGTTTAGTCCACATGAAATCTGTATTGTACTGTGGCAAACAGAAAACATCTTAGAGTGAAAGTGCTGACTAAATTTCTCATTGTAACAGTTTGAATGATGCTACTATGATAAGCTTTGCTTTAGAAAGAAAACACTGGGTTTATTTGTAGTAATATAAATCCTGATTGTAAAAGATGTTATTTTTGCTAAGTATTTTTATTCCTGGAGCCATTTTCTGTTAGGTCCAAATTCTGTGTTTTAGGAATATAATAAACACAGTGGGAACAGTGAAAATCAAAATCTAAAACAAGAGTTGTTTTTCTAAATAGGTCTTTGAGTAATCTGATTTAACCAAAAAAGAATTCCAAAATCTGGCATAAAAGTTCCAGTTTTTGCAATATAAAAGCTCTCAAGTATAAAAACTAGGTGTTCCTCTTCATTTTGTAATAAAGTTGATACTTTCTTCCTAAAAAAAGTACTTTCCTTTTCTGTGATTTCTGTAGCTAACAGCTGGTTTTATGTATGTAGTTTGTATTTTATATTTTGCTAGTTAATTGTTGCTAAGAAGGACAAAGTATATAACATTAAAATTTCTGTGTTGACACTTGTTATACTTGTATTCTATAAGGGCTATTTATAGGTTTAAGTACGTTTGTGTAGTTACTTTGTACTCTACAAATGTAAAAGCAAATAGGTTAAGTACATATTTATAGTGCCATGTAATAGTTGTCTTTTTACCAAGAAAATGAAAATTATTTTTATCAAAATATTTTTACAGAGGATAGAACAGTGTAGGTTGGAAGTCACCTCTGAATGTCATCTTGTCCAGCCTCCCTGCTCAAGCAGGGCCACCTAGGGCAGGTTGCCTAGGTCTGTCTCCAGGTGTCTTTTGAATACCTTTAGTGCAGGAGCCTTTACGACTTCTCTGGGCAAACCAGGCCAGTGCTCAGTCACCCTCACAATAAAAAAAATGTTTCCTGATGTTCATATGGCATCTTCTGTATTTTAGTCTGCACCCATTGCCTCCTGTCCTGTTCCCGGGCACCACTGAAAAGAGGCTGGCTCTGCTTTCTTTGCACCTTTGCTCCAAATATTTGTACACATTGAAGAGATCTTCCCGAGTCTTGTCTTTGCCAGGTTGAACAGTCCTAGTTCTCCTAGCCTTTCCTTAAATGAGGGATGCTGTGGTGCTTTAACCCTTTGCTGCATTCTCCAATAGTTCTGTATCTCTCCTGTACTGTGGAACTGGACACAGTGCATCAGGTGTGGCCTTAGCAGTGCGGCCAAGAGGGGAAGGTTCACCTGCCTTGACCTGCTGGCAGTAGCTTGTCTAATGCTGCCCAGGGTACTCTTAGCCTTGTTTGACACAGGTGTGCACCCTGGATGGTGTTCATGTCCACTGGGATCCCCAGGTCCCCCTCTGGACAGCTGCTCTTCAGGCACCTGGCTCTAGCATATACTGATACATGGGGTTATTCCTCCCTGCTTGCAAGACTGTGTTGTTTGCTCTTCCTAATTTTGTCATTAGCAAACTTGCTGAGGATACATTCTCCCCCATCATCCAAATTATCAGTGAAGATATTGAACAGTATTGGACCCAGTACTGGCCTGTGGAGTGCACTGCTGGTTACTAGCCCCCAAGTAGATTTCATGCCAATTGTCCCAATCTGCTGGGACCAGTCATTTGGGTATTCAGTTTTTTCTGTCTTCCTCATAATGTAATTGATTCAAAACCAGCAAATGCATTTCCATTTGGAGTATACAAGTGAGCAGAGTCTTCTGATTGATAACTGAGAGTTAGCAGTAATTGTTTTATTTGATGACAGCCTCAATAAAGCCCCTGAACCTTGTAGTAATTACATGAAACTCTGATTGTATATATAGTAGTTTTTGTTTCCAGTTAGTAAAAATTTGGTTTTTTTCATAGAAATAGAAGGAATGAAACAACATTGTATTCTAAAAATCTATATGTAAGTCCTACTCTGAGTATTTGTATGATGTTTGTGTTTTTCTGTAGGACTCAGGTTTGAAACATTTCCTTAAAAGCAGTTTGCTGTTAGTATACAAATCAAGTAGTATACTTCTGCAGATAGGTAGCAGCTGAGGCATGTGGCCAACTGCCTGCTTTTACAGCTAGTTATTTTGAAATTTTCTTTACTTCAACCTAAGCTCAAATCTACAAATGAACATAAAAGTAATGTTATTCGTACAGATGAGCATGATATCTAGTGAAAATGTGAGTGTGAATAGAAGGGCATGAATATTGGTTTGCATGTTGAGATGGGTTTAGAATTTTTATGTTGTCTTTTTACTTTTTAGTGCCCAGTATTCATAAGCTAAGAAGAACAGTAATTTGGGGGTTTGGGTGTGGGTTTTCTCTTTTTTAGAAGTATGTCGATCAGTTATCGCAATAGCTGATAAACTACTACTAAACTGTGCCTAAAATCTGTTTATTTTAAAATTTGTAGTATAAATAGCATTAGCATTACTGAATTATGAATTTATGATCTTGTTCAAAGTAGTTGTCGAATTTTCATATACACAGAAAATCAGGGTGATCAAGCAAAAGTGCTTCTTAAAATCTCTTTTCCCTCATGAATATTGTAAAGTAATACCTGCAATCTTGAAATTTTTTTTTCTCTGTATTTTTTAGGAAGATGATGCTCCTTGTCCAGGGTATCTGAGATTCTCTTCATTACAAGCTGAAGCAGGAACAACTGAAGGCGATTTCTGGAACCCTGGATATACAATTCAAATTTGTAGGAACCTTTTCCAGAATGAAAACCACATACAGTTACCTTGATAATTGCAAAAGGATGAGAGGAAAGTTATGATGGCAAAAAACAAAGAGCCACGCCCCCCATCTTATGCTGTTAGTGTTGTTGGACTGTCTGGAACTGAAAAGGATAAAGGTAATTGTGGAGTCGGAAAGTCATGTTTGTGCAATAGATTCGTTCGTTCAAAAGCAGATGAATATTATCCTGAGCATACCTCTGTGCTTAGCACAATTGACTTTGGAGGAAGAGTTGTTAACAATGATCACTTTTTGTACTGGGGTGACGTAACACAAAGTGGTGAGGATGGAATTGAGTGCAGAATTCATGTAATTGAGCAGACTGAGTTCATTGATGATCAGACTTTCTTGCCTCATCGGAGTACGAATTTACAACCGTACATAAAACGTGCAGCTGCCTCCAAACTGCAGTCCGCAGAAAAACTAATGTACATTTGCACAGATCAGCTAGGCTTGGAGCAAGACTTTGAGCAAAAGCAAATGCCTGAAGGGAAATTGAACATAGATGGGTTTTTATTGTGCATTGATGTAAGCCAAGGATGCAACAGGAAGTTTGATGATCAGCTTAAATTTGTGAATAATCTCTATATTCAGCTCTCAAAATCTAAAAAACCCATAATAATAGCGGCAACAAAATGTGATGAATGCGTGGATCATTATCTGCGAGAGGTTCAGGCCTTTGCTTCAAATAAGAAGAACCTTGTGGTTGTGGAAACATCGGCAAGATTCAATGTCAATGTTGAAACATGCTTTACTGCACTGGTACAAATGATGGATAAAACTCGTGGTAAACCTAAAATAATCCCCTATCTGGATGCCTATAAAACTCAAAGACAGTTAGTTGTTACGGCAACAGATAAGTTTGAAAAACTTGTCCAAACTGTGAGAGACTATCATGCAACTTGGAAAACTGTTAGTAACAAACTGAAAAACCACCCTGATTATGAAGAGTACATAAATTTGGAAGGAACAAAAAAGGCCAAAAATACATTTTCAAAACACATAGAGCAACTTAAACAGGAACATATTAGAAAGAGGAAAGAAGAATACATTAATGCATTGCCAAGAGCTCTTAATACTCTTCTATCAAATCTTGATGAGATTGAGCTTTTGAGCTGGTCAGAAGCCTTGAAGGTAATGGAGAAAAGGCCTGACTTCCAGTCCTGTTTTGTAGTGCTTGAAAAAACACCCTGGGATGAAACTGACCACATAGATAAAGTGAATGACAGAAGGATTCCATTTGACCTTCTCAATACCCTAGAGGCAGAAAAAGTTTATCAAAACCATGTGCAGCATCTTATATCTGAAAAAAGGAGGGTTGAAATGAAAGAAAAATTCAAAAAAACTCTTGAGAAAATCCAATTCATTTCACCTGGACAGCCATGGGAAGAAGTTATATGTTTTGTGGTGGAGGATGAAGCATTCAAATACATCACTGATGCAGATAGTAAGGAAGTGTATGGTAGGCATCAGAGGGAGATTGTTGAAAAAGCCAAAGAGGAGTTTCAGGAAATGCTTTTTGAACATTCAGAGCTATTTTATGATCTGGATCTTAATGCAACACCAAGTACAGATAAAATGAGTGAAATTCATGCAGTTCTGAGTGAAGAACCTAGATACAAAGCTTTACAGAAACTTGCACCTGATAGAGAATCTCTTCTGCTCAAACACATAGGGTTTGTTTATCACCCAACTAAAGAAACTTGTCTCAGTGGCCAAAACTGCATGGACATAAAAGTAGAAGAGTTGCTTGCCAACAGTCTTCTGCAACTTGACCATGGACGCTCAAATTTATACCATGATAGTGCCAACATTGATAAAATCAATCTTTTCATTTTGGGCAAAGATGGCCTTGCACAAGAATTGGCAAATGAAATTCGGACACAATCCACTGATGATGAATATGCATTAGATGGAAAAATATATGAACTGGATCTTAGGCCAGTTGATGCCAAATCCCCATACTTGCTGACTCAGTTGTGGACCTCAGCCTTCAAACCACATGGTTGTTTCTGTGTGTTTAACTCTATTGAATCACTGACTTTTATTGGGGACTGCATTGCAAAAATAAGGGCAGAAGCATCTCAGATAAGGAGAGACAAGTATATGGCTAATCTTTCATTTACGTTAATATTGGCTAACCAGAGGGACAGTGTTAGCAAGAATCTACCTATTCTGAGACATCAGGGACAGCAGTTGGCTAACAAGTTACAGTGTCCTTTTGTAGATGTGCCTGCTGGTACATACCCACGCAAGTTTAATGAGGCCCAAATAAAACAATCTCTGAGGGGAGTTCTGGAAGCAGTTAAACACAATTTTGATGTTGTAAGTCCAGTTCCCACCATTAAAGATTTGTCAGAAGCTGACTTAAGGATTGTCATGTGTGCCATGTGTGGCGATCCATTCAGTGTGGATCTTATTCTTTCACCTTTTCTTGATTCTCACTCCTGTAGTGCTGCTCAGGCTGGCCAGAATAATTCTTTAATGCTTGATAAAATAATAGGTGAAAAGAGACGTCGAATACAGATAACTATATTATCATATCATTCTTCAATTGGTGTAAGGAAAGATGAACTTGTTCATGGGTATATACTCGTCTATTCTGCAAAGCGAAAGGCATCCATGGGAATGCTTCGGGCATTTCTTTCTGAAGTTCAGGATACGATTCCTGTCCAGTTGGTGGCTGTTACTGATAGCCAGGCAGATTTCTTTGAGAATGAAGCGATCAAGGAACTCATGACTGAAGGAGAACACATAGCAACAGAAATTACTGCTAAGTTTACAGCTTTATATTCATTATCTCAGTATCATCGTCAAACAGAGGTTTTCACATTGTTCTTCAGTGATGTATTAGAGAAGAAAAACATGATTGAAAGTTCCTACATGTCAGACAGCACAAGGGAATCAACGCATACAAGTGAAGATGTTTTTCCAAGATCTCCAAGAGGAGGTTCCCTTGATTACAATTACCCAGATTCAGAGGATGATGCTGAAGGACCGCCACCTTACAGTCCAATTGGTGATGATGTAAGGTTACTCCCCGCACCTAGTGATCGTTCAAAGTACCGACTGGATTTGGAAGGAAATGAATATCCTATTCACAGTACACCAGTTAATTGTCATGACCATGAACGCAACCATAAAGTGCCTCCTCCGATAAAACCGAAACCACTTGTTCCAAGAACAAATGTGAAAAAACTGGATCCTAACCTCCTGAAAACAATTGAGGCGGGTATTGGCAAAAACCCCAGGAAACAGCCTTCTCGAGTGCCTGCAGCACCACCAGAAGACACAGACCAATCTGACAACTATGCTGAGCCTATTGACACAATTTACAAACATAAAGGCTTTGCAGATGATATCTATGCTGTTCCAGAGGATAGTCAGAATCGCATTATTAAAGTTCGAAACTCAATTGTTATAAATACCCAAGGTGAGGAAGAAAATGGATTTTCTGATAGAGTGTCCAAAAGTCATGGGGAAAGAAGGCCTTCAAAATACAAGTACAAGTCTAAGACACTGTTCAGCAAAGCCAAGTCTTACTATAGGAGAACACATTCGGATGCAAGTGATGATGAGGCTTTTACCACCTCTAAAACTAAAAGAAAAGGAAGACATCGTGGAAGTGAAGAAGACCCACTTCTTTCACCTGTTGAAACATGGAAGGGTGGCATAGATAATCCTGCTATTACATCGGATCAAGAATTGGATGACAAAAAAATGAAAAAGAAACCCCACAAAGTAAAAGAAGATAAGAAGGTAAGTCAATTAATTTAAATTTTATTTACAACTTCCGGTGCATTGTAAAATGTGAAGAGACAAGATTTGCACTCTATTTTGAAACAGTGCTTTAAAATTTTCAAACTATATTTGTTTGACTTTTTTTTTTCTTCTTCAATTCCTATTAAGTTGCTTGGATCTGGCAAACCTTAGGGAATGAGATGGTTTGTCTACCTTATCAGCTGTTCAATAAATTTAAGTTATTTTCATTTCTACTTACATGTGGAGACTTCCTTCTGTTTGAGTAAGGTGGTGGGGTTTTCTTGGGGAAAAAGCCTCTTTGTCATTCTTGAGTAGGACTGGTTCTTTCAGTTGTTGGAATTTTTGCTGTTGGAATGAGGTTTAGGGCTGGTGAATGAAAGGAGTGATTTCTTTTTAATACTTAGTTGCCTACTTGGAACTCTAGAAAAGTGCATAAAAAGTAAACTTGACATAGTAGTTCTATTGTCTGCTGCATTTTCCTAATATGTGCAAACAGGTAATCGAGTTGAAAGTTGTACTACCTTTAGGGTTCTCTATACAAGCAGAATAAAGAGAACAAAATAGGGAAATAAACGGTAAATAAGGTTGCGGTTTACTTGAAAAATGTTTTATCTTCATGCCTGGCTATCTGAAAAGTTGTATCATCAAGGTAGTGTTGTGGTGTGGGTTTTAGATGTATGTGTTTTATAGTTTAGATTTTAAGTTTAGGCCAGCAATCACTGTGTTAGGTATAGTTTTAACATGAAATCAGAGAGTTTGTGATCAGTTAGATATTTTCTTTCTTGTCTCAAAATAATCTGACCTTTTTAATATTATCTTTTGTAGCATTTTTAAATGTCACTTTTTTAGCTTAAATCTGATGGTACTTGAATAGCAGAAATAACTTTTGTTAAAGTAGAGCATAGTTAAATTTAACTAATAGATAAAATTCTTCCTTCTATGCAGCTGTGATTTGAATTACACGGCTGATTTAAAGACCACTAAATTTTCTCAAGGCTTACTCATAAGCATGGATAATGATGTCTTGTGGGCATAAAATCATATGGTTAAAATACTTTAAAGTTATTTTTTTGGAGAAACTTAGATTTTTAAAAAAACCAAGAATTTAAATACATTTCATAGAATCATTGAATATCCGGAGTTGAAAGGAACCGATAAAGATCATTGAGTCCAAGTTCTGGACTCCGTTTGCTTGAAATAACCTTTCTGCATAGAAATTGAAACGTAGTTGCATAATCTTCCTACTGTCCCAGCCATGTTCAGTTGGGAGCAAGTTACTCTGAGTTAAATATTTATGTGTTAAACTATACTATAGTGGGGTCTTCTCGTCCTGAAGTTGTGTCAGGAACCCCCCTGATGGCTCTACCAAAGCCTCCACTTTTAGTTTTGCCCTGTTGAGAAGAAGGCTGAGTTGAAAGTTTCAGACTGTTTTGAATTTTTAGTGGATAAGTTTCTTGAAGAGTAGAATTGTTTTAAGTTTTGGTTGGTTGGTTTTGCTTTGATTTGTGATTTGTTAGTTTTGTAAGTGGATTTTTGTGAGGGAAGCGGGTTGTATTTTACTCACAAATAGCAAAGCTGCTACTGTTAAATTAGTGATAACTTTTAATAATCATAGAAATTACTGTAATTGAGAAGACAAATTTAACTTGATAGTTCAAATGTTTGTGAGTTTTCAAAGTATCTTGAGTGCTCAGTGCTTTTGATAAGTAGTGACTTCTCTGTGTGTTGACTTGAATAAAGTTGAAGTGAGAGTAGTTCCAGCTCAAGTGACTCATTCTCTAGTTCATTTTCCATTTCTTTGGGTTTTTTAACTGTTAATTTTATTTCAGAAGAGATGCAGTTTTTTAGTTTTGGAACTTCTGCATGTTTTCCTGTGTTGTTTTGGATGAGCAACTAGCAGTCTTTTATTACAGAAATGCAAAAATTATTAAAATTATATTGTCCTTGTCAAGAATTATTTGGTCCATGCGAGAGATGTTAGTGCACCACTATTTACAGATTGTTTGCTGGGTGTTTTTTGAGAATTTTGACCCCTTGAATGTGAAAGAGGTAAATAGAACTTGTGTACTTCTTTCTGACTATTTCTTAAATCTTTTACTGATACCTTTTCTGAATTGTTCAGCTCTATGTAAAGGGAAAATAGGATACATGTGTAACTATTCTTGCTTTAATTATAATGATTCTGAAATACAGAAGTCTTGAACGAAATGAATTTGTTTCGAAAAATCTTGAAATTTCAAGTCTGAACTCCTAATTGTCTTTTTCAAAGATTGATTTTTTTTTTTCTTTTTAAAGCCCAAGTAGGATATAACATTCTTGATGCTCCTTGCATTTTTGTTGGTTTGAGACATGGTATTTCTGAGTGGGTTTCTTGTAAGGTGTCACAGGATAGGCATGACTGTGGTGAAGGATGCTCATTCTGTCCTGATCCTTTCAGGTCCCTAGTGTCCCAACTTGGGATAAAATCCCATAAAAATATGGGCAAAACTAGGACAGATATAGGGAGGCAGAGAATGGACGTAGAGTGATTTTAGGGTTCAGGTAAAACAACTGAAGGGAAGAAGGCAAGAGCTGGGTGAGTAGGAAGGAGGAAGCAAAAGTTGACAAATAGTAGAGTAGGAAAATGAACTGCTGTAATTTGGCCAACATGTATGTATCAAACTTTAAAAATCTATTGTGGACACATGTTATTAAAGCAGAAGTAAGTAAATACTCAGAATTGTGCTACTCATTGCTATTAGGAAGCATAAATTAAAATGTTTTACTATTGAAAGTACAGCAATGACAAACCTGTGGCAAGCAGGTAAGGTTACTTGCAAGGTCATGTAATGTTTCTTATTACCAAAAGAAACAATTTAAAACTCAGACCAGTTGAGCAAGTGTGCTTTGGTGTGAGTTATTTGCCCATTATTTTTGTCCCTAACACTGTGCTAGTGTTCTTAGATCTTGTTTCAGTATACTGGTAGTCAGAACTGGAAGAGAATAGTCCTTGAGTTCTTCTTTCAATTATCACAGAAATAATTCCTCTGAAAACTTATATCCCCTCATTCTTAGTACTCTGAAAAACTCATCCAGATCTTTCCTCTTCCTGTTTCCTTTGTATTGGTTAAGAATCTTGCAATTCCTAGTTTTCACTCTTCCTTATTGTAACCTTTCTCCTGACATGTTTCTTTTAATGGACGGTCACCTCGAAACTTCTTGGCCTGAGTTTTAGAACATTAAAAAACCCCCAATTGTAATTTTCCTCTGAACCTCTGTTTTTTGAATGAGGATGATTGAAACTGTGCATAGCATTGCAAGGAATGTCATAACAGTACTTCATGTAATCTTAATGTTGATTGATATCTAGTAGAAGTTACTGCCTGACACAATTGTGATTGCCCCCAACCTTTGCCTAGCTGCATTTGCTGTCACTTTAGGTACCTTTGGCCTGCTCTTGTCCTTGGTAATTTCCAGGTAATGACTCCATACTGCACAGGACTGGTGGTTTATAGTACATACACACATGTGTAGTACCTGTACATTACAGCACATGCTACAGGCACATTACAGCGCAGAAATTTTATTAGATGCGTGTTCCAGTGCAGGATTTTTGTATTACTCTGACTTTGTCCTTTTTATTGCTGAATATCATCTTTTTTCTACTCCTGCAGTTGTCACTGTAGTTTCCTATATGTCGTCATCAAGTCCCTTACTAAAATCCAGAATGGTAAAACCAACAGATGGTGGTTCTGTCTTTGCCTCTAGAAAAGAAAAAGTGGAAAAAGCTGAGTCAGTGTAGTCTTAATTTGTGATACATCCACCTTTATCCTTTTTCATTTTATTAGAACATGTCTAAATGTTATGATATGACCTCGCGTGTGCTATTAAGAAGTGGACTGTTGAATTTTTCTGGTGGGGTAAATATGAAGACAAGTAAGGAAGAAGAGAAGAAAGCAAGCAGACTGGCTTGAATCACAGGACTTTTTAGCTGAGTTCATATGTAGTGTGTGCACACTGAGCTTGAAATATTTCAAGTGCATGTTGTTCAATATTTGAAGTACATGTTGTGTGCTAATATTTGATAAACTCTAGTGGCCTTTTTTCTTCACCTACAGAATTTCTTCTGTAAAGTTTCTCTTAAGAAAAAAGTACCTTGTCCTTTCTGCTGTTAAACAAAATAGTAAAAAATGCATTTTGCATGCTTCTATGTTTGATTATTTATTTCCTGTATGGTGTTCACAAATTTAGAGGAACTAAGCACAGACTAAAATGTTAAAATTCAGCTTTGCCTCAGCTGTTTCTTCTTTGCCAAGTTAGTCCTCTCCAACTGAGATGTATGCTCATTCATCTCCCTGTTCTTATCAAAGGCTGGAAGTGGGAATTACAAGTAGATGCTTGTCTCAATTAGAATTTTTAACATTAAGGTCTAGTGTAAGCATTATTGGTGTTGGTACACATGCAAAGCAGCAGGCTTGCAAGCTGTATCATAAATTATTTGTCTTCAGTTTAACTTAATGAGTTTGGAGATATAAAACAACAGAAACTGCAGAAAATTTCAGGTCAGGAAAGGGCATGAAGATTCCTAGAGGGAAAAGATCTTGCTGATGGAAGCCTTCTAATATCTTAGGAGAAACTACTTCAATGGCCTTAAAGCTGCAACTGATGCATTCTCTGCATTAATACAAATCCCAAACTTTGGATTTCCATTGTTCTCGCTGTGTAAAGAAGCCCAGTGTAAATATTTAAAAAACTATTTGTAGTTATTGTCCATAATTTGTTGTTATTGCTACTATAAAATAATAGCAAGTTATTTTTGACCCTTGTTATAATTTAGTAATTCCCTCTTCACCAGGAAGCCTGCCTGATGTGGAAACCTGTACCTATTCCATATAGTGACAATTAATAGCCTTATTATTTGTTTTAACAATGGAATTGATGAGTATTAAAACTTTACCCACCTCCTTTAGAGCTCTTATCTTTGTGAACACTTTGTTTGGTGTCTGATTAAGGCTGTATTTTTGTCACTTCTTATAGAGAGAGTATAGTTGTTTAGGTTTTATTCTCCACAACATGTCAAGAACAGCAAATATCCTCAGTAAATTTTTGCAATGGGAAAGGCAGAGCCTTTTCTTGATTTTTAAGTACTTCTGAAGACAAATCCTAGCTAAAGATCTTGTGAACAATATAGTAAATTAACTGTTTAGTGATAATTCTTTGGCATGCCATTGTTGAAATCTGAAAGTTTCACTATTTAGGTTTTTTGGCCAATGGTCAATAGTTTGACTATTCAAGGTCTGATTTTTTTTTTTTTTTGAATCAAGTTTCTATCTATATTGCTAAATCAAATCTGAGAAACAGTGTTTTGAAACATTTTGCCTTGTAACTGTTTGCAGGCAACACTGGTTGCTTCCAAAGAAGTTTGTGAATTACTTCTTTCCATTTTCCTTGTACCAAGATGATTGTAAGATGCTTTTTACTTTAAATTAATCTGAAAACTTCTCTCAGTATTTCAGCAAGAAAAATCCAGTAGCATCTTGATGAATTCTCACATATTTTACTCAGACGTTTTAGAACACGAAGCAGTGTTCCATGCTTAAACTTGCTTGCTGCCATTATAATTTCAAAACTGTATGAAATTTTATATTAAAACTATTATGGAAATAGTGTGAGGAACTGTGGAATCCATGTGTGTTGATCTCAGTTTTAGTAAGAGTATGGTAAATGTGAGCAATGGGAGATCAACTTGTATTTTTATTCGGCTGTTCTTGTGTAAATTCAGTGGTTAATTTAGAAAAATACTGTCTACATCAGACTGAAATGTGCAGTTAATTTTTTTTTCTCATGAGGAATATAGGAAATATCAGAATCTGTACTTTCAGGTTTTGTCTGTTCAAATTTAACTCTCTTAATAGGCGTATTTAGAGCCATATGCCTTCTTGAGTCTGTGGTTTAAAACAGTGTAACAAACTGGAATTCTAAAAATGGTAGAAGGCATGAAGTGAAGGAAGAGCATGTTAGGGACAATGATCTGCATTTTTCATATATCATACAGTTTCTGAAGAGCTAGCTATAAATTAGAGATTACAAATACTTTCATTAAGCCTATAAAATGAATGCTGTTCACAGTGCCTGGTTTTATGAAGTATTTTACTAGTCCTGAAAATACTGAATTTGCCCTCCATGACCCTTGGGCAGACAAAGCAGAAAGAAAATTTCCTTTGCATCAAAAGTAGTAGTCTTTTGGAGTTAGAGAAGTGGCTGACTTTCTTCTTTAATAAATAAATTATTAATGGTAGTTCTGGTGGTATGGGAGTGAGGAAAAAACCAAAAAAAAAGCTTGTCTTGAACAGAAAGCTTTCTAAAGTAAGCAGCCCATCTGTAAAGGGGATTGATAGGATTTTGGCAGTGTTTAATTTTCTTGGTTAATTTTAAGAGGTTGTATTTAAGTGTATTGTACTTTCAAGGCTCACAGCCGGTTGAAGTTTTAGCCTAGTTTCTCTCTAGATGATGAGTGCTGCTTCGCTGGTTCCCTAGTGCCTTTAGTCAAGAGGGTTAAGCTTGAGTCTTCTTTGCATCTATATTTTTAAAGTTAATGTTCTTTGTAATAATATTTCTGGTTTTGAAATCAAGACTTGGATACTGTACCATGCTAGAGTATATGTTTTTGTGTTTACCTTGTCTTATGTTAAGAAGACTTACACTAATCTTTTGCAACATGTATTTTGGTGATTGAAGTACTGCAAAATTGAAGCAATATTGCAAGTAAATGCAAGGCAAGATTGGAATTCTTAGAGTTAAAAAAAGCTGTCCTGCCAAAATATTTAAGGATCAGTTGGAGGTTTGGCATTAACCTCTCTTATGGTATGAAGAGAAGTTGTCTTTGGCAAGAAGCAAGTGGTGAAACCTGTGCTGAAAGCTCAACATAAGTGCAGCAATCAATTATACAAAGCCCCATAGATCTCTAGCAAAACTAAGGATTTCAACTTTATGGTTTTGGGCTTATGTTTTAATTACTAACATGAACACAGTGGTATGTGAACAATGAGCTTTTTGCTACGTTTAAGTAACAAAACTTTTGTGCTGGTTCTTGTCTTCTTTAACTTGGTGCCTATTAGTTCTTTTTTATGGTCGTGTTGGGGAAGCATACAAAATTGATTTTGTCTGTGGCTACATTAGTACTTGCTGCATGCAGTATTGTGTGACTGCTGCATTGTGGGGTGTAGGTGTATCGGAGAGAATGACTGAACTAAAAATACTTGGGGCAAAATCTTTCTGCCAAAATCTAGGAATTTTGAAATGATTCACCTTACTCAGGTGCTGTTTAACTAATGAATAATTTAATGTTAAACAGTTCTTGCTTATTGTTTCATTAGAGATATTTTAAAAGTAAATTTTACACAGAAAAAAATTATGGTAGTCATTGTATTGACTAGCAAATCTAAAAATTCCATTCTATGTCTATGGATCAGAAAAAACGCTGTTTTCTCAGGGTGGGGAACAAGGATTAAAGGAAAGCTTTCACGAACATTTACTTTTGTTAGAAATAAGACCCATATTTTTTCCCTGAAGTTGTTTGGTCTTTTGGCAAGATCAGGTCTTTTTGCACAGAATGCCTTTTTGTTCAGAACAAGTTCTCCACTTAAGAAATCTAGACCAACTTCAGGAAAGTATGGAAGTCAAAAATCAGGAAAAAGCATGTTGGTTTTTCTTAAATCCTTTAAGTTTTGTTTTAAATTTACAGAAGTATTTTTTGTAATAATCATGTTCATAGTGTTATTTGCAGGAGGATTTGATTTATGCTGTCAGTGGAGTTTATGCACTCACATACCCCAAAAGAAAGGAAAGTAATGAGAGAGGTATTTTAATAAATATTGGACAGGAGAGAAACAAAATACATAATGATAAATACCTGATAAACTTATTGTTGTAACTGCCATGTGAAATTGTAATTTCATGTTTATGAAATAGTCTTGAAGTGATCATCTCTTCTACTCTGCCTTTAGACCAGTTCGCAGAGGACTTCAGGGTTGCGGGTTTCTCTTTCATTTTCCTCTTTATTCTTTTGTTTTTTATGCTTCATTAAGTTCTCTAGACAAATTCTCACTTTCCAAATTGGAGATGAAACTGTTTTCAGATAAAGAGTTCCTCTAAGAAAGCTTTCTGCAATTCAATATACATAATATCAAATGTGATCTTGCAGTCCCTTGCAACCTGTCTTCTAAAAGCTGAACAATTATTAGAAAAGAGCATTCTTTACTCCAGTTTTGTAGCTGTGTCTGATATTTCATACTATGACAAGGTATTCTACACAGATAATATTTGTAATTTTCATAAAATTTCTGTGGAGTCCTAGCTTATTAATCCATTTACCTGCCTGCTTTCCAAGAGACACACATAGCCTTTTTCTGTCTTGTTGATCTTAAATTTACATTCTTGAGTATATCTTGCTTCATTTATTCTGCGATGGTGGAGATGTGTACTGAATACTTTGGGGGAAAAAAATTGAATTGTTTTTGCTTTCTTTACTGCCTTAATATGCATATCTAAAATGATCTTTCATTTAACATTTCACAGAGATGTTTTCACTGAGTATACATTGCTTAGCTTCAGCTTGACCCTTTCAGCTGTTGCTCATCTGAACTGGTTGCTGCCTAAATAAATATTTTTGATATAACTTATATTTTCATCAGTATTCAGAGATGAATTACGGTATCTGATACAATATAATTCTTGTAACCATCCAAAGCTGATCTATCAGTTCCACTAATAAAAGTCCTTCTCAGTGGAAAAAAAATAAATTAAAACCAGGAAAACTCCATATGAAACTCACCATGTTAGAGTTGATTGTGTGCAAATCTCATTTTGGCTAAAATCCTGTGCCTGCAACAAAACATTCATGCTTAGTACGAGTGCATGCAACTTTAAGACTTCATTGCTTGTTAGTCATTCTCCATCATCATATCCTGTTTCTTGTATAGTTGCAATATAAAGATTATTTAGTGTCTTTAAATTATATGTGGAAGGTACCAACTTTTGTTTTGGTGATATGACACCAGAGCTTTATCCTGACAATTTCTAAAGAGGTATGGTTCAGTTGTGGTTCATGTGAGCAGTGCTGGAAGATTCTAAATAAGTCACAACACTCTAAACAAGTGGTGTCTTCTGTTCCTGTGGTCTTTCAGTTACTAATATATTGGATAATCCTGTTCCTAATGTAATACAAAAAGGTTCAAAACTCTTAGAAGTTGAGTACTTTTTTTAGTGTATAATTACTTTTTAGTTAAGTACTTTATAATTTTAAAAGTACATTTAATTTTTATTCATTCAGTTTGCTGTAGAATTTTGATGTCTTATAGATGTATGATCTAGTTGTGTTTACTGAATGATTGAAATATGAGTTGGTTAAAATGTTGCTTGAATATTACTTAAATAACTCTGTTTTGTTGTAGCCGAAAAAGAAAACTAAGACATTCAATCCTCCAATCCGTAGAAACTGGGAAAGTAATTACTTTGGGATGCCCCTACAGGATTTGGTTACACCTGAGAAACCAATACCTCTGTTTGTTGAAAAATGTGTGCAATTCATTGAAGATACAGGTAAGATAGGAGGACTATTAGAGGATAGACTTTCCCATTTTGCATAATGAGTAAAGCCTCTCATTTCCTGTTTTCAAGTACTTTTAGAATTTTATCATAGAAATAAGTAATTGTGGGCTAGGCACATTTAAAAAATAGAATGCATTTTCTGAATTTTATGCTTAATATGTGATTTTTTGACTTTATTTCTACAAATACTTAATTACTTTGACAAATGTCTGAAGTTTAACATGTTCCCTATAATTTAAAAAACTTGTGTCACTTTCTGATGCCAAATGATACTTAACCCAATGGCAGTCCAGTCTTATATGTCTCTCTATTGCCACTGCGTTTTACTTCATGTACTTAAAAGCTCTCAAATCCACCTTTTCCTGTTATAGAAAACAGGTACCTGAAATGGCTTTTGACTTGGTTTGACTAGTCAGCTTGCTTTCTTGATTTTGAAGGTAAATCTAGTTTTGCATTTTGACTTGTTACAGAGACAGAAACACTTATTTTCTAAACACTGTGTAATTCTCCATGAAAAATGTTACTCTATATAAGATGTAAATAATCTATATATAATATAGATTACATATATATATAAATGTAAAATATTAACGTTTATGTGTTTACACTAGAGTGAAATTTCGCAGTATGGTTTTCTCTCTCTCCTTTCTCCTGGCTTTCTGGTTGTGTGTTTGTCCCTGCTTTCAGCCTATTTACTGTGTATCCACGAGGCAAGTAGGATGATTTCACTAGTCAAACAGAAGGCTACAGTTAGGAGTAGGGATTTATTTTGAGGTTTGGAAGTGATCTGTGGATGGGTTTTGTTTGGTGTTTTGGGGGGATTTTTTTTTTGTTTGTTTTTACAGATTGTGAGAGCTAGTTTTCAGTTAGTGGGTAGATCCTGCTTGCTCTGAAGTTTTATAAATGCTGCATTGATGTATTTGAAGTAAATGACAGTGTGAGTGAACTGAAACATGCAGGACCATGTTTTGATGTGTGTCTACAATGGGTTTTTGTTTAGTGCAAAGTAAAACAGCATCTTTTTTCTAAATTTGCTTAGATCTCTAATACAATTTTGGCTGTAAGATGACATTAGCAGTTTTAGCAAGAGTAAAGCTGGAGGGTTTTCTTTATTATAGTAAAATTCTGTTTTGCTGCCATCTGTAAGAATAGTATTTCCAAAATAATTACCACAGGTGGTAAGTTTAGTAGCTGTTTTTGAAGACTTATATACTGCATTATTGAAATGAAAAAATCAGGTGAAAACTCAGGCATGGATCTTTTTGGAGTCAGAGATATTAGTATAGATGTGTCTTTAACCTTTACTTTCTGTGGATTAAAAGTGAGAGCTGTATTTTCTGCCTTTGTGCTTTTGCTTTTTCCACCTCACCCAGTTAAAAATGGGAAAGTAGGAAGAAGGGCAAGGAGTAATGGAGTGGCATAGGCAATTAATATGTTGTGTTTGCTGTTTTCTGTAGAAAAAAAAACCGCAACCCAAAACAAACCAGCATAATTTATAGGTGAGTCACTGTTAATGGTCTCTTTAAAAGCAGCTATGTACAGCTACTATGCATAGCTGTATATTAACTGGTATTGGAGACCAATTTCAAGAGTTTGTAGAATCTAGCAATAACTTAATTTGAGCATGTTTCACTTTTTAAGAATACTTTCAAATAACAAATTTCTAAGCCCAGTTCTGAAAGTTTTATTTGCTTAGAAGTATTGTCATCTTTGTGGTAGACTTTCAGAAAAAAGTATTTCTCCCAAAGAATTTTTGCCAGCTTGTGGGGTGAGAGAGAGAACTATAATGGTGTGGGTACATGACTTGTTGTGGTTTTTTCCCTCGTAATCGTCAAACCATACGACCAGCCAAAAGATTTCATCAGTTCTCTTCTCGCGACCTGTCTTGGGAAAATAAGATGTTGGGTTAAGTTGCTATGTATTCAAAATGTAGGGTCTCCTCAGGAGGGACAACTTTTCCATTAGCTACATATATGTTCATTGTGGAATGCTACTGTACACCTGGAGAATTTTAATTCTGGCCATAAATGTGAGCTGGACAAACATCATGCCATCTGTATAGTTTGTGACTGTGAAGACACTGGTTGTCTTCCTAGTTTTATTAAGCACTTAGAACAAAACCTCTACTTTTGATCTGTATTATAATTTTCTTTCTCCTACTATGGGTTCTGTGTAAGTAGCTTTGGTGGTATTTTCAGCTTACATACTTGGCTGTGGGAGTTTTATTTCTGGTGTATATTATTTTTATATTGGTTTAATATGCTGTAGGTATTTGAGTTTCAAGCAGGGTTCTGGTAGGCTGTATCTGTTGCCATTGAGAGAAAAGAATGTTCACTTGCATTGCCTTCAAATCCTGTACTGAGATCACATCATTGACTTTGTGACTGTCTGAAAAAATTCCACAAGTATGGTTTTGGAGATCATCAGTCTGCACAAGGCAAGTCAGGACCTATTTGCTCCAGGTTGGAGTTCAGAATGGTACCATTCCTATATGATGAAGCTGCTTGGCCCAGGGGAGTCATTCAGTACTCATCTATCTCTTAGCAAGTCAGCCTGCTGTCAGTTTGAACTGCACTGAAGACAAGTGTTTATTATCATTGTCTTTTTAATCAAGAAGTGCTCAGTCTTTTCCAACTCAACTAATCTGTATATTTCTCTTACAGAGGATATAATTGTTTAGCATTTCCTCTTCAGGTGCTTGTTTTGGTGTTCAGCTCCTTCCTGTGTAATTTGGATTGTGGTTGAATTTGTGAAGATGTGATTCGATTTGAAGGGCTAATCTTAACTTCTAATATTTCCTCTTTCTGTCTCATGGAATTACACAAGGCAACACTTTGTACCCACTCATCTAAATTTTCACTGAGGCTAGAAAGTACCCAGTGTGAAAGACAGTTTTCTCTATTTCAGTTGCCTAGATGAGACAATAATACCTTAAGGTGTCTTTGAAGATTCTTGCTCCACCATAAACCTTAAAGAATTAAACCCATGCAGAAAATACCATCAGATTTTTGTTTTGCCATAATGTTGTGGAATATCCTCACAAAAAAAGTGTGTATCAATAGAAGAGGGACAGTTTGGAAAAACTAAAGTAAATTCAGGAACTTAAAAGTTCTAGCCTTTTATAAATTAACAGATGTTTTTTCTTCTGAAGAAGCCGTGTTGTTTCTGTCAAGGTAAAGGATGATCTGGTAAAGATAAGGGGTCCTAAATCTGTTCCTGTAGGTAAAGGTTATTGTCTCTGTTCCTCTTTAGTATTTTTTCAGCAAAAGGCTTTATTCTAAATTGGTTTAGCTTTATGGAGCCAATCAATTAGATTTTGAAATAGAATACAGAGTTTGAATCCCCTTGTAATCTTTCTGATAGTATTGGAGGCAGAAACTGGGGGGCAGTTAACTCAGGTTAATACCTGAGTAGATCTAAAGCTGGTAAGCTGTAAATACATCACAGCCATCTGCACTGTCACTGGTTCTGAGAGTATGAAGCAGCAATAGCACATAATACTTGGTTTTGTTGGAATCTATTGATTAAAAACAAATCCCAATACCATGTGAGAACATCTTAAATTTTATACCACTGTCACTTCTGGGTAAGAAAGGAGGCAAGATTTGCTAAATCTTGTAAACAAACTTTGCTTCTCTGTTTCTACATTGTCCATGATTATAGGAAAGCCTTTTTTCTATCCAAGCCTTTAATTTTTGAATTCATTGTAATTGTAGCAGGATGAGTAATATTTTGGTTGGTTGTCAGAGCTCTTTCTTGGTTCACTGAACAAGATGATGAAAAGATTTTTTTTTTCCTCTCTTTCAGGTAAGTAACTTTCCAGTGGTGAATTACCAAATTTCCCACTAAATATCTTGGTATAAATATATAATGTTTTCAAGAAAACTGATTTTTCGTAAAGATATTGTGATTGTATCTTTAACCTTTTACAGACTGTATGAACACTTTGGTGTCACTAGTGACATGTATGATATTTGTGTGCTTTTACCTCTGTCACATCGTTTGCAAATCGGTTTGTAACTTGCCCATGAGGGCAGCTATTTTAGTTGACTGTCATTGGTAGCTATTTTTGGTGATGGGCTTCCAAAAGAGTGTTTTGATGATACAGTTCTTCTGGTCTGTTTTTTGCTTTCTCCTGATGGACTGAAGAGAACTTCATTTTGTTACATCATTTGAAATGAACTTTTAAAGTGTATTGGTTTTCTGTAAACTAGATTTATGGGTATGTATTTAGCAGGGAAACTAGAGTTTTGATTTTTAAGAAAATTGTAGTGGCTGGTTTTGTATAGAAGTAAGGGTGGTATGCTAAGATATGCTAGAAGAAAGATTACCTACTATTTTTAAAGGAAAAAATTACCATGTAGACAATCACCTTTTTTAGTGCAACTCATTTTTTCAAAATACAGGTAGCAGAATTGAGGTATTTTTTGAAACTAAACTGTTTAACTGTATGAATTGCATGAATTCTGTGTTTCTCTAAGAATTATTGTGGAGAGAATGAGGTGGATATTTGATACTCTGAGAGAGAGGATATTTGATACTCTGAGAGAAGACACTAAATTAGCCTTCAGATTTCTGAAGGCTAATTTAGTGTCTTCAACAAAATGTTGATATGGTTTGAATATTGTGTTGCAGTATAATGGAAAAATATTTTTTGAATGTCCAGTTGCAGGTGTACAAAGTGTACATGTTTATGCCAACTTTGTAGCTTGAGTATTTTTTTGGTTAACATTTTTATGCTGTTACACACACCTCAGATTTAGTGATGAACTATTCCATAGGCTGTTTGCCTACTATTCAACACCTACTGTTGATTTTTAAGTTTTCCCAAACTTAAAATAATTCAGGCAAGATGACTTATGCTAACTGATACTGTTAGCAGATGAATTTTTAAAAAATATTTCAGTATTTTTGCATTTTGGGTTTACTTTCTGTATTATTCATGCATTGGTGAAAAGTTTGATATAGATTACATTTCATTCTGTTTTACCAAGGAAGGAGACATCAAATTAACATTACAAATACTAGGAGTTTTGCCATTGAGTATAAGTGTTAATTGTATATGAAATAATTTAGCAAAAAGAAGCTTATTAGAAAAATTTGTTTTAATAATTTAGTTACTCGGTTTATGTGAGACATGGAATGGAATAAGGAATTTAAGAGAGCTGAATGTTGCTATCTCATATGGTTCCTATGGAGAACTATAAGAGAAATGAAAAATTGTGTACTCTGTATATGTACAATAATTACTGCTTTTGATATTGAGACCACTTTTGTAACGCTGCTAAATTTACAGTTTTGGAGGTAATTCAAGTAAAAGAATATTCCCTCCTTTGAATTTCCTTCAAACCTAGCTCACACTGTGGTCTTTTATGCTGAATCTGCTGTGAAGCTAGATTTTTACACTGACAGTATAGATAAGGCGAAGTTTGTCTACAGAGAATGAGGTTTGGTAGAAATAGGCAAAGAAAATGAGTCAGCAGTGCTTGCTGTGGTAAAAAAGTCAGGTAAATCATTGAAATATATTCCTAGTGGCTGGAAAATCCAGAAATTCAAGATTGATTACCTTCCCCTTTTATTCAAGGGGCTTGGGAGAGCTAGTGGGTTTTAGGAACCTGTTGTGGTGGACAAAGAGAACAGAACTGGACAGCCCCTTGGCCTGGTGTATGAGTTTCTGTCACTTTTCATTTTGGGCACTTGTCAGGTGTCTCTGAGTCAGTGGAGTTTACTGTTTTGAAAAGCTGTATCAGCAAAAATGGTAAAAGTCCTGCTGTATATTACAGCTGGTAAGTTAGGAGTCAAGTACGTGCCAAAACAAGTGCAAGGCAGGGAGCAGGAGCAAAGGAAGGACAGAAGCTGTGATTGGTGAGGTGGGGAGCGAGACCATCGTTTTCAGTCATATTGTTCAGCCAAGTTGACTCAACTGCCCATGAAGCTTTATGTTTGGCAAAAAAGGCACATGGGCCATGACACTGTTGCTCTTCATTCTGTTTTAAATTGCTCTACAACACATTTTGCACCCTCCTCAAGTTGGTGAATGATTCTAGAGTGGGTGGTGTGGTTAATGTATTTAAGACCAGGGCTTCTGCTCGAGGGAATGTAGGCAAGCTGGAGGAATGGATAGTGGGAACCTGGAGGAATTCAGTGAGGACAAATTCCAGGCCTTGGAGCTAGAACTGCAAGGACTAAACTCCTTTAGTAATACATGCTGAGCACTTGATTGGGTCCATATCAGTGCTAATGGAACAGATCTTGTGGTTTTGGTGAATAGGCTGATCATGCCTTCTGTATTGGACTGTCCCAGTAGAAGGGGCAGGCATTACAGCAGCAGAAGTGGTTACTAAATTTTGCTCTACACTTGTTTGACATCATCTGAAATACTGCAAGAAAGATTTTGACAAACATGAGTCTAGCAAAAGAGGGTCAGGGGCTGGAGTTACTAATATGTGGATTTATTCAGCTTGGAGAGAGAGAGGCTTAGGAGGTGCCCAAAATTGGCTTTCCATGCCAGTGAGGTGGTTACTGATAAGGTGCAGCCAGCCTAAAGAACTGAAGTACAGTACCATTAACACAGGAGGTTCTGATTACAAAGAAAGGCAGTACTTTTGCTCTGAAGGTTATTAAAGCACTGGTTCAGGTTACTCAGAGAGATTGTGGAGTATCTTGGAGATATTAAAGGGAAGTTTAGATAAGCATCCTTATCTGATTTCAGTGTTGACTGTTGTTTGAGCAGGAGGTTGATAATCTCTTGAGAGTTCCTTCTGTGATCACTTCAAAATTGGCATAGAATTGGTTTCAGTAGTTAGGAGACTGTTTTGTAACTTTGGAATTAATCAACAAGGAGGAAACAAACTCGAGAGGGTAAAAGAGTCATCAGTTATTTCTCCTAATGGAAGATTGACTACCAGACAGGGGAGGAGTGCATGCATTAATTTAGTAGTGTGAGAGAATCAGTGAAAACTGTAAACAAAGGTGTTTTGAAATCCTCATAAAACATGTTGTGCACTTGAAGGTATCTCTTCAAAGGAAACATCATGGGAATTATATAAAGAATTCCTAAACAACACAGGTATGACCAAGATGCCAGGGTATGTATGACAGTTTTGCTGTTCCACTTGTTCTCTCAGCATTCTCCAGACCCAAAGTGACCCAACAGTTATATGCCTGGAAAGCTACAATGGTTCAGTTGTCACTCATTTTTAATGAAGCAGACAGTGCACCAATCTTTTCCTAGGCATGTTCATTATGTCATATTAATTGTAGGCTTGTATTCTTTTTTTGAAATGGGCAGGCCATAAAATACGGGCTCAAGTGACCTTCATAAAATGATTGAGATCTTGTTTAATAATCAGTTAAATTATAGAAATGCTAATTCAGCTTTGGAGAGCTTCCTATTATAATACTTCCTATTTAGAAGTACTTTGCTTCTAAAAGTACTGCTTATTGTTTATTGAACATTTCAATATGCTATAAATTATTTTATTACAAGAACCAGTAAGACACTTATTTTTGGTTCTGGTTTTCAGTGTGTGAATTCAGTGTCATGGGATTTGAAATGTCAGTGTTGATAAGGACACATTAAATGTGTTTTAAGTAAGTAAAGTAAGTAAAGTGAGATTCTTACTTTGAGTTTGACTTCTTTGCTCAGTAATTATATGTATTCTAGGTGTACATAGAAATTACTGATTTGGATCAGTAAATTGGTGGTTCCTTTAGTCTTGTGTTGTAGCATAGGGGTTGAAAAGAGGTATACCACATCAATCCATGGAATGAAATTAGAGAAATCTACAGATCACCAAATTTACAAAGGTAAGTGTGGGAATGATAGTCTCAGCTATCATTCTCAGCCAGTAGTGGAGAATGAAGTTCTATTGGCCACTGTAGAGGAAGGAATTGAACTGGGAGAGTCAGACTTGCTCTTTGGCATGCATTCAGAAACGGAGAACATGGTAGCAGAACTTCACTGGAGATGTTGTTAGCAGACACTGACTTTTCAGCAGTCTAAATGTTAGTATAGCTGTTGTCACTTGGGAAAAGGCTTTGAAATCATCATAGACAGTTCTCTGGAAATTTAAACTCTCTGTACTTGCTAGCAAAAAAAAAAAGTATGTGTTATGGAGGAAGAAAAATCATGCTATTTCATAATGCCATATTATACATACAATTTTGATACTGGTTGTAATTTGGCTTATCCTTTCTCGGAATAAGAAAGACTTGAAAAAGATAATACATATGGGAGTAATAGTAACTCTTGGATAAAGATACACCAAATTTATTAGCTTAGAACATTTCTGAGGAAGAGAAATTACATAGATTTAAAAGCGTGATGCTGGGAAAATGTCGTAAAGTTACTACTTCTTGTTGAGAAAAAGAATTGTGCAGTCTTCAAGTAATGAGCATAAACTCAGTGTTCTTTCATAATGTACATTTTGCAAAAATTACAAAACTGCATTCACCATGATGTAAAGACTACAAGTAAATTATGTGAAGGGGTTTGGGTGAATTAGTGAAGGATAAATCCCCAGGAGGCTATTACAACATCTTATGCAGAAGCCCATATAAGCCACCATCTGCAGAAAGCTGGGAAGATATGCTGCAAAAAGATTGCCAGTAGGTTTTGGTTTATTTTTTTTTCCTCTCCTGTTCTTTCTACATCTCTCCTCAAGCATATAGTACATAATGTAGTTTATAGTATGGAAAATGGATATTGTACCAGGTAGACGTTGGTCTTCCCTTGTGCTGAAGTTATTATGTTCTATGGAGGAACCAAGAGTTGGAAATGTGTTGGAGCCTAAGAATGGAAGTGTCCTACAGAATGATTATGGATATAGGTGTAGATCCACCTTGCTCATTTTCTCTGAAGTGCTTTGAACCCCAAGTGGTGAAGTTCCAGTTAGATGGGATGGAGCCCTGGTCACAACTGGCAATACAAAAGAAGGTCCAAGAGAATTTATTAGGCACTAGGAGATACTTTGAGAAAAGAGTGGTTTAGGCATAGGGGATGCGCACTCTCTTGAAATAAATATAGGTTATTGTGATGTGACATAAGGAGGAGCTAGTAATTTAAGCCTAGTGGTGTTGTAAAGCTAGCAGGACAGAAGCAAGCAAATCATATGATTCTGATATAGAATATTACATCAGCAATTGTGGTTGGTAAGGATACATTGAAAATTATGACCATAAACACAAACAGAGTAAGAACATAGAAAAAAGTTCTGAAAAATCAAGATGCTTGCAGGTAAAGGAATCAGATTTTAAAAAAGCTGTCAGAAAAAAGAAATATTAAGTGCTCTCGATCTTTCACTCTTTTATTATAGATCGACTTTGCAAGAAGTTTAAAAGCTAAAACTAGTGAAACTAGAGTGTTTGATACTTGATGGAAGATCTTGATGTAAGAAACATTGGAGAGACCTGGTTGCATAATAGAAAGCAACAGAGAATTGGAGCATTACTTAAAGAATACTTTCAGACTTCTAGCCCTGTGTATACACACAAGCAGATCAAACTTGTCTCCTTCCACACCTTAGATGAAGTGGAATGACAATTGACCAACTGTTTCATGAAGTGTGACTTTCTAGAATATACACAAGCAGAACAAAATTTTCCTTGAGGAATTCAGAAGACAAATTTAGTTAGCTTAATCCAAAATTGCAGCACTTCGCTATTTTTGGAAGATGCCTAAATTCAGTAGGCATATCCTTGTTAAACCTGAAAATTTTCTGAAGTAGTATAAGTTGTCTTTCTTTGTTTCTTAGAGCTGCAGTGTAGATACCACACTAGAGCATATGTCTCCAGAGTAGCCAGTTCTCCAGAGTAGTCGGGTTCATATACTCCTACTAAACAGTGACTGAGGCAGACTTCTCAGAAACAGCTATTGCAGCACATACAGTTTCCTTTGTACAGAAAGACATTGGGTAAAACAAAGACTGTCCTGGGCCATTAGGGTCTCCAACTAAGAATTCTGTCATACTAGACAACGAGAATCTTGATCGTAGCTTGTTCTTATCTACAAGTGTTTTTTGTATTTATTTACAGCTTCTGGAAGAGGAATGTAAAGTGTTTCTCGCTGTGATCACACATAACACATTTGAGACATTTCTTTGAGGCATGTTTGAAACTCCTTTCAAGATGTGGAAATCACTGTATCATTGAACCACTTTTTGCCCTGTGCCACCAAATTATACCTTCTGGTAGTGTTCAAGGATATCAGTGAACAATGCTTAGGTTTTTTGAAGTGACTGTTCCGGTGTATATTTACAAGATGAAAACTCTTGACTATGGAATTGGAAAGCTAAATGATGGACATGAAAGTTTATTGAAAAAATGCTTACTAAAATAATCTTGATGCAGCCAGTAAAGAGACATGTTGAATTGTTGAGACATTAAGAAGGAAATAATGAGTTAGATGAGTCATGTGAAATTGTTAAAAATATCCCAGCTGTATGAACCAGTCAAGTGCTTTCTGTACTTTGAACATTGTAATAGGATTCTTAATGTTTCTTAGTAAGTTAAAATACACATTTGGATTGTAGTGTGGCAGAGCAGTTAAGTATTGATCTAATGATCTAAAATGCATTCAGTTATTTGCCTATGATGGCAAAAGGCCATGAGATGTCATAAGCTCTGAAATGTGAATTTTTAATAAACCCATGTAGCATTACAGAGATCTAGTGTATAGATAATTTTGCACCCATAAAGGTAACTTGAAGAATTAAGAAACTATAATATAAATTGTTTTTATTCCTTAATAGGTTTTCAGTTAAAAAAGATAAATATCTTGGGTAATGGTGTGATTATCAGGATGGACTCTTCCATTCAGTGAGTAGTTTTAGGCAAAAAAAGATAGCAGTGTGATAGGAAGTGTAGTCACTGGAGTGGAGTGTGCAAGTGTGTGTGTGTGCATGATTAAGGTATAGTGTTCAGTGTTTACTTTGAAAGGCTGATGGAATTGTAACTCTGTAAATGTGGTAAAACAAAGTAATAATGAGAAGCTTGGGGAACCTCTGCTTCCCAACACTTTTCTCCTTTTCCCCCCCACCCCTTAAAGAAAGACTTGTAAATGATGTGATAATTTATTTACCTTATATAAGAAGTGAGGAGAAATGGATTCAAAGTTTATAAAATATAAATGGTAAAATGGAAAGCATGTTGGAAGTTTAAGTTATTGTCATATACAGGAGTGTGTTATACCATGAAATTAAAAGATCAGGATTCAGTTACAAATGCTTGATTTTTTTCCCTGCAGAATATTATTAGTGTGTTATTGTTTGCCATAATAAGTTGTCAAGCCCATACTGTGAAGACTGTTTTAAAAAACATAAATGTTGTGGGTACCACAGAATTTAGGTTTTTGATTATTAAAAAAAAAGGTGCAAATAACAACAGTCTAATAGGGATCAGTAAGAGAATAATTTTGGGTACATTATTCAACAAATAAGTGCATCAGAGTCCTGTTATCCTACAATGCCATTTCCTCTGATTAATGTTAAATGGAATAGTGGACTCAATAGACAACTGATATTTTGGGTTTTCAAGGTCCTATATTGCTGTAATGGTTAATGTATTAACTTTTTAGGCACTTAAGAAATGCATTCCTACTTTTGATTTCTGAATTAGTAGTTACAACTGGTTCTGCTTTGCTTTATATAAACTTGCTTTTTAATATTTTTTTTCTCCTCTTCTAAGGATTATGTACTGAAGGCCTGTACCGTGTTAGTGGGAATAAAACAGATCAAGACAACATTCAAAAACAGTTTGATCAAGGTAATCAGAGATTTTATTATTTAAAGCCAAAACAGAATATGAATTCTCTGTGGATTTATCACAATGCAATATAAAAGGATTGCACTTTGAAACTGACTTCCATAGCACCGTGTCCTTAATGCTCGGGTGGGTTGTATTGGTATAGGCCAGATTATTACCAGTGAAGCTCCAAGGATGGGAGGGAAATCTTGTTGCAGCTGGCTTAAGTGCTGTTAAAATATTATCTAGGTGGTATTTGGAAGTTTGAAAGAATTTAAGTGCTTAAAGTGCTTAAATTTAAGTCTTAACTGCTCCTTGTGTTAACAGTTCATCAGTCCCTAGGCATTAAGGCGTTTACTTCTGCTTTTTATGCCCCACAAATAGTAATTCTTGATTTTTTTTTACTGTAGTGAAAGCTCTCTTGAATAATGCACATTAACAGTTAAGTCTAGATAATTTCTAACACAGCCTTTGTCATTGTAGAATATAGTGAAATGTGATTGGTAGTTTGGGCTGTTCACTTTGTGTTTATATTCTGAAATGAAAACATTGAAAATTCTTGGATGCTAATGATGAAGTTGAGTCTGTGAAAAATAGTAAAATATCTCCTAGATGTTAAAGATAATAAATGTGCTATTTCTTTATGCCTTGCTTTGCTGTTTAGCAGCATTTTGGGAAATACAATTTATAACTCCTTAATGGGCAAAATTGATTTATCAGAAGCCAGTTAATGACAAATACAAAATCATTCGCATCTCCATGGAGAATTAGACAGCTTCATTTTTCTGATCTTCTACTGTTTTGTAATACTGTCAGATTTTCTTATATTTGATTTCTTGTAGGTTGGTGTGATAGCAGCTTGTCAATAGGTTCACCTTTTCCTTCCTCATTTAATCATCCTTTGGCAAAATTTTAGTTTTCAGTGTTTAGAATAAATTCTTGTATTCATAAAATATTCTATGGAATGATAACAGTAGGTTTTATTTACACTACTATTTTCTAAATTTTGTTTTGCAGATCATAATATCAGTCTAGAATCAATGGGAGTAACAGTGAATGCTGTGGCTGGGGCTCTGAAAGCTTTTTTTGCCGATCTGCCAGATCCGTTAGTTCCTTACTCTTTACATCAAGAGTTGTTAGAAACATCAAGTAAGTAATAAACAACCTTTTCTTGATTTAATTGTGTTATTTCCATTGCCCTTACTGCTATTTTTTACTTCATTGTAAGTTGAAAGGACTGTCTGCACTGAATATTTTTTAAATTCCTTAGACACATGTATGTTTTAATATTCTTTAAAATTAGAAGAACTATATATGGTGAGATGAATGTAATACATTTGTTTTTCAAAACAGGTTTGTAGCTTATTTCTCCTTTTCCTAGAAAATTTAACTGGGAGACATACTTTTTTACATTTTTTGTTAAGTGATAAAAATGATGAAAGCTCTTGGAGCAGCTTTGCAGTTGCTAATGGGAAGAACCCCTTGAATTCACAAAGGCTTACATTTGGAGTAGATTTTAAAAATCAGACACATTTATGGGATATTATGGTAATTCTCTAATTCATTTAGATTTTCTTTTCAAATTCTTTTTGATCTCTTATAACATGCTTAGTTTTGTTTGCCTTACAAGCATTTTTCAGACATTTCATAGTATTCCTCTCTTTGAAATTAGTGTCTTGTATTGGCAGCAAGCTGTTCCACAGTGACCCACACTTCTTTACAGAATGTGACTGTGATGTACAGTATTCCAAAGCATTTTTTGTTCCTAATATGGAAGCTAGTTAAGCCTAAAGGCTTGGGCCTGGACTTGATTAATATATAGCCCATTAGAAATTTTGTATTTTCTGATGATGCCTATAAATAGCTGTTTCTGGTATTTCTGATGTACTTTTCAGGCATATTGCTTGTTTAATGTAGTTCCTTTGGTTTTATTTTTTCTTGAAAGTGTAACAATTAAATTCCAGTCAAAACTTAAAATAGCTTAGAGTATAAGTGTAATTACTGTTTTAAAATGCTATTAATACTACTTTAAATTTATATTTGGGATATACTGGACTGTATTTAACATTTTTTTCTATGATGTTAGGGTAGATCAAAGTTCTATTTAGCAATGCAGTCAAGTAATAGAGGGGAACTTGTATTCCCTTTTATTATATGAATCATCATTGATTAGAAGCGTATTCTGCAGAATGTATGGATCCACGGCATTAGTTGCTGGGTCTCTTTAAATAAAATTGTTTATTTTGTATTCCTTTCCTTCATGTTGGTTATTTCCTGTTTGAAGCATGAATGTCCTTTGGGCCTGTGAAGAATCCTGTTCTTCTTTAGGCAGCACATTTAAAATAGCTGCACCAGCCCTATTCATGATTTTTTTTTGTTTAAATTCCTGTGAACTTTAAGAATATTTTAGGCTTATGTGAATGTCTTTCTGTCATAACATTTTGCAAGCAAAGGGAACTCTAAAAAGAAATGATGCTGTCACATTGTTATTCTACAAGCCAACAGAAAGCTAGTCAAATAATTATTTGCTGAGCACAGATAAATAATTCAGCTTAAATTCAGAAAAATATTTTTGTGCTTAGTTAAACTTGCAGGGGGTGTACCTAGTGTGCTTTGAGTAACCAGGACAAACTCTGTAATAAAAGTTACTCTGTGGAAGTAGGAATTTTATTAAATATTTTCTAACTTGATATTTCTCTGTGGCTCTCTTACCTGTACTGTTATACTAGGAAAAAGACTTAGCAACACTTTATTCAGTATGTTTTGCTAGATATGTCAGAAAATGTCGCTTATTTCTATAGAAATCATGGATAAGACAGAACGACTACACGAGTTAAAAGAGATTGTGAAGAAATTCCACCCAGTGAACTATGATGTCTTCAGATACATAATAACACATCTAAACAGGTTTAGTATTTTTCAATTTTGTTTAAGTTGTAACAGTTGCAAAAGATATTGTTTTTAACAATGAATTATCTAATAGAATTGAAAGTGTGGAAAAAGAAATTAGAGTTGATTTTTAGATTTGTTTCTCACATTATTGACATATATTTATCTGGCATCATTACTATAGTGTTGTAAGAATGCTGTACATAACAAAAGCTTGAAAGAATAACTACACCTAATTATAGCTATTACAGACCCTCCCCTCTGGGAACTAATAGCTATTGAAATTTTAGACTAACCTAAGTTTTAGGGTATTTTAGTCATTTGGCCAAAACACCCTCATCCCCCTTTTGCCCTCCTGCCAAAACAAGGCTAGCTTCAATCAAAATGTAAAACATAAAGCCCAAATCCTCTGCTGAATAGTAAAATGTAGAGCAAAGCTTTAAGTAACAGTAAATTGTTTACACTTTGTTCTTAAATTTTGCCTCTTGCATAGAAATTCACTGTTTTTATATTTAAAAGTTATTTTCATATTTACTGAAATAGTATTAATAGATGTATATATCACATCATAGTCTGAGCCTTTATGTGTACAATATTATCATAAAAAAAAAGAAAAAGACGAGCTTACTCATGCTTCTTATTCAGCTAAAATTCTCTGAATTCCACAGAATTTCAGGATTCTCTGAAATCCACAGAATGAGATTAATTGTGTTATTGTTGAGGTTTGAAGGGATCTTTGGAGATTGTTTTGTTCAACCCCATTGCTTTGATAGCATCAGTTACAACAGATTGCCCAGGATGACGTCCAGTTAGGTTTTCAGTATCTCCAAGAAGTGAGACTCCCATCTCTCAAAACAGCCTGTTTCAGTGCTCAGTCACCCTCACAGTAAAAAGTACTTTCTTATGCTAAGAGAATTTCCTGTGGGTGTTTGTGCCTGTTACCTTTTGTCCTGTCACTGAACACCACTAAGAAGAGTCTCAATTCATCTTTTTTACACCCTTCTATCAGATATTTACAACCAATGATAGGACTTTCCCTGAGCTTTTCCAGGATAAAAAAAATGTTAACATTCTCAGCTTTTCCTCATCTGAGGGATCTTTGATGTCTTAATGATCTTCCTGATGTCCCTTCATTGCACTCACTCCAGTGTGTTCATATTCTGTTGTGCTAGAGATTCCAGAGCTGTATCCCAGACTCCAGAAGTGGCCTTGCAGTGCTGAGTAGAGGGGAAAGATCTGCTCCCTAGACCTGCTGGCAGTTCTCCTAGTGCAGCCTAGGGTGCTGTTGGCCACCTTTGCCACAGGGTCACCTGGCTGACCCCTGCTCAGTTTGTTGTCCATCAGGACTTTCTTGTCTCTCTCTGTGCAATGTTCCTTTTCAGTCAGGCAATTTTGTGCATAGACACATATATAAGTTTTCGATGACATTTATTTGTTCTGGACTACTGTCCATGTTTTTGTGTTTCTGCAGGTATTTGTAATGATCTAACTGTAGTACAGGGGTAGAAATAAGAACCTTTAACTCTCCTGCTTAGTCAGCAGGGAGAATGTAGGTATTCTCTTTTTGTACTTTACACAGAACACGTAAGATTTTGGAATTTAGGTGCCTACTTTTACACTTCTCTCCATCACATATACAGCTTGCTTAACCTTTTTAAAGTTGTTCATTTTCCTTTTCAGGGAAATGGATTAATTTTTCCATTGCACTCTTGTCCAATACAAATTCAGTCTTAAAATAGATAAAACCTTATCAATGAACAAATGCTCACATTGCAGAACTTCGAGATGTGCTTGCAAGTATTTAAAGTAAAATTAAACATCTCAGACTTGACACAGTTATTAGTTACCTGAAATGTTAATTTTTAATCAACCTGATAGACACTTTTGTGGAAGAATGGCAGTCTTGGAACTGTCAAAAGCCTTCATCTTGTCACCTATGGGCATAGCACAGCTGAATCTACAATGTCAAGTACCTGGATTGTTGCAAGTAAAAGCTAAACATAATCTTAAAAATTCCTTAGTAGGTTCTAATGCATGCATATCTACAAACAAATGAAACATATTAATCATGGAATTTATTGGAGAACATAAGTGATGTAAATTGGCCTTTGCTTTCTGGTCTGGTCCTCTATTAATGGTGAGTGATTTACATTGCAGATTGCTAGTAACAAGATGTTTTCTTAAAGAGAAAGGCAGTCGTTTTTTATCTCATTTGTAGTGTCAGATAGTTGCATTCAATTCAACAAGAAATCTGCTTGGATGTAAGCAATTGCATATATAGAAAGAGGTGGATGCAGCTGTGTACAGGATCTTAAAGGCAACTTGTAGCTAAATTCTTGACAGTCTATTTATTTTTAATAGATTAATTCATGGTAAATTACTGCTGGTATATAATTAAAATGGAGATGTTTGCTAAATGAATTGTTCATTTAATGAGGTAAAGCAGTCTTCTGCATGATGAAAGAGCTCTCATCACAAGCTAATGTTTTAGATGCTTTATTATTACATCCTACATCATTATAGTAAAATATGTGCTGTTCTTGTATAGTTAGTAATGATTGGTGATTGATATTATTTTGGAGTGTCCACAAGCACAAGTCCTAAATTGTCACAGTGAGATGAGTTTTTCATTAGTGTTATAAGCACCTTTTGGAGCATTTCAGGTAATTGTGTAGTTGCTTACCTGTAAGCAGAAGCGAGCTTTTAAAACAGCATAGTGTTGGATTGACATTGGCTTTTTTGATACTAGTTGTGTTTTATACATATTCATTGGTAACAAGACCCTTCATACATAAGGACTAATATGGCCCTAATATGCTTCTGAAGTCTGGGAAAATGCCAATGTACAGCTTCTAAAATCTGATCAGAGTGGGCAGTTACAGTCCGAAGTTGCTGAGACTTGGCAATGGAGGAAGTGGGCAGGATCAAGAGAGACACATCAATTTTCATTTTGAGTGAACATAGAAGAAGGTAAATGAGCATTTGCTGAGCACTTGGAAGATGATTCTAAAGTAGTTAGAGAAAGTTTGGTAGGAGACCAACATACAGGTTTGGTAGGGTTTTGATTACTCTTAGAAAATACAGAGGTAAAATTGAAGCACAGGAGAGAATGCAGCTGACTTGTTCATTTTGTTTAATCTGGTTGTGAACTGTTGTTGGGGAAGAGGTGCAATGCCTTTCTTTTTTTTTTTTCCTCACCTCTAGCCATAGGTTTTCATTGTTTCATTTATTTAGTCTAATGATTGTGAGGATACAGCATATTAATGCTTACATTTATGTGCTTACATTTATTCTTTGATCTGTAAATGAATTTCAAATGTAGTTTCTTTTTTAGCAAAGAGATTATGAATTTTACTGCCACTCAGAAATAGTATCCAAATGTCCTTTGGACCAAATGTACTCAAAATGGGTTGAGAGGCAGTATTTTTTGTGTACCTTCACACTATTTTTTATCCTTACCATTATACATGCATTGTAAATGAATGGAAATATTTTCTTATAGTGTTAATTCTAGTGTTTACTATGGCTTTCACAGCTCTTGAATCTATGGACTACAGCCAGCTGTCAGAAATTCTTGTGGGCTGCTCTTGTTAATCATCAAAATTGTGACTGACAAATTTCTGAAGTTTTATTTTCTATCTATTTCTACAGGACAATTATAGCTCTGCTATCTTTGTGATATCTACTGTAATGTAGGAAATGCATGTTCCCAGCTGAATGCATATCTTAGTTGTTTGCCAGATGTATTAACACGTGATTTTTCATGTATCTTTCAGTAATTACTTCTAGATAAAATTGTGATGTCAGTTTAGAATGCAGAGTATTTTAGAAAAAAAACCAGCCTATTGCTGTGAAAAGCATTTTTTTTTTCTGAGTAGGTATTTACTTGATGATAAATTTGGTAACAAGATGGTTTGTTATTCTTTGCAGGTTTGTTTCTTTGGGGGTTTTGATTTTTTTTGTTTGTTTGTTTGTTTTGGGTTTTTTTGTTTGTTTGGTAATAGTAGAGCAATAATGAATTTAGATAATGAGTGAAGAATGTGTTTCAGTTGGTTTATTATTGTCATATCAAAATGCTGGTGAAGAAATTCGTCCTTGATTAAAAACTTAATCAGATTTATATTAGTTAACTATCCAAATCTGGAAATGACATTCTTTCTGAATTTTCTTCTATATAATTGCATAAAATGTTCAAGGACAATTGTTTTAATGGATCACTGGAGGAAATGAGCAAAAATCTTGAGGTTGTTTAGTGATGCCTACAGTTAGAGCGCTGTGAGAATATTTCTAGTTGATTTCTTACTGGTTTTAATTCACTGTGCGTATCGTTCTCATTTCAGGGTTAGTCAGCAATATAAGACCAACTTTATGACTGCTGATAACTTATCGATTTGTTTCTGGCCTACTTTGATGAGACCTGATTTTGAAAACAGGGAATTTCTTTCTACCACCAAAATCCACCAATCAGTTATAGAGACCTTCATTCAACAATGTCAATTTTTCTTTTACAACGGGGAGATTGTAGAAGCACCCAACCCAGTGGCTTGTCAGCCACCGCCTTCCAACCCAGTGCAGATGGTGGAACCCATGGTACCCCTGCAGCTGCCACCCCCGCTGCAGCCTCAGCTGATACAGTCACAGTTACCAGCAGACCCTCTTGGCATTATATAGACAGAAGATGATTGCAGGCAGCCTGGCACTGGACAGTAGAGACAAGCTATAGACATGCATGTTTCAGGATACAGTAATGTACTTCATATTTATGAAAAATAATTCCCATCCAGCTGATTGGACATCTTTTTGTTATATCCCGTACTGTGTTCCTCATTTGTACACGCTGCAGATAAAAACTATGTGATAAGCATGACTGGAGAGGTTTAATTTTTAAAAGCAAAAATAGCTATAAAGTACAAAGCTGCTGCTGCATGATACCTTATTGCAATCACTATCATTCCTGTGACGGTTTGTCACAATATATTGTGAATAAAATTTTTCTATAGAAATTAAATGATTTAAAAAAATTACATTTATGAAACATTCAATGCTTACAGCCTGCTTTATGGCTGGTTTTTGTTATTTAACATGCTATTTTTGGCAATTTTCTTCACGTTCAGGCATTCTGTGTAAACAACTAAAGCCCAGCTATAGTTTATTTTGTAATCTCCTGGCTACTTATGTGACTTTATGCTTAGGGTGGTTTATGGAAGAATGAAAAATGCACTGTTGAGAATTTTACAATCCCTCAGCATCCATCTTTACTTATAAGTAAACCTGTGGACAGTTTAAGGGTGGGTGAACTTGCTTATTATTTCTTACAGCACAATACCAAGGACATGCTTGTTGTAAAAGTGAGTTTCAAATATTGTACAAAAATTTTGATGTTGCCTAGTTATTTCTTTATGTTCCATTTCCGAACTAAACATTTTGTAAAACTGTTAATTCTGTAAACAGCTGCATGTTTAAAAGATCATTGATGGTCTTGTAAACTTAATCTAATATATTTTAGATATTTTAATTTTTCCCACTTGGGAATACATGTAGTGTTTAGAAAATAGCTCATGACATTTTCATATAAGGTTATATAACTTTTCATACATAAACATGACTTTTGTTGTAGTAAAATTCTCTAAACCAAACAATGTTTTAATCTAGGACTTCAATTAATCTATTCTTTAAATCTATTTTTATGTGACCCTCTAAAGATATACAAAAATGCATTGCTAATACATGGCAATAAATACTTTGGGTACTGACAATTAACCTCTTTGGAGTGTATATATATAAAATCACATAATCTTGTATTCATATTTTTTTCCTGTGGTATGTTGTACTAAAATTTCAAATGACTTTTTTTTTTTCACCGTATTTTTAAATTATCTTTTTTTTTCATTTATTTTACTTTTGTATTGGTACCAATTTTGCTGTAAAAGAATGCTGCTTAATTTAAACAAATCTTTTGGTTAAATATTTTGATAGTAGTAAAATAATTAGAAGGTTACAAATTGTAGCAAAGGGGAGACCATAGATGAACACTACCTGTGACACTTTTCATAGCAGCTTTTTTTCTTTCATGCTCAAAATATACCTGTTTAGGTCTGCAAAGAAGAAAGTTTTGGCTCATTCAGCTGCTAGAATGTTTTATGTAGTTTAACAAAAAAAAGCTTTATGATGGTCACTGTTGTAATCTTCACTTATAACAAGATTTAAGATCGTCTTGTATGTATTATAGTAAATAGAAGATTTTGAGAATTAAGGCTTTTATTAAGAGATTGATTTGCTCCATTTTCCCAAAATAAAAATTGCCTTTCCCACTTATGTCCTAGGTATTGTACTTCTAATGACTTGGATTATCATTCTAGATTGCTAAAGTACCATAAAGCTGGCTGCTGTTTGAAGTACATGTATATTATAAATTATCTTGATATTGTGTTATATTCTTGCAAGTAATTATCTTTTTTAAGAAAACATAAACAAAAAAGAAAAGTCAACCCTATTCCTATTGCAAAGCACACAGGAACTATTAGTACAATAAAGTCTGTCCTGTAAATTGTAGTATTCCTAACTTGTTCTACTTTACCTGTTGTCTATATAGCTTTTATTTATAGTTTTCAGTCTAATCTTGGCATGTTTAGCAAAGAAAATGAAACTTCAAGAGTTTTATAAACTATTTCTAGGTTGCTAAAGAATTTATTTTTCTACTGTATATGGCATAGACAAAGCATCACCTGTACAGGAAACAAGTCTATTTCTAATAGAAGTAAGCTTAAAAATAAATGCCAGTCATATCCATATTTAAAAATTCCATCTACAAAGTATCTCCAGTCTTTTTAATGTGAATTACATTTTAAACTTTCTATAAATTCCAAGTTTTTTTCCATAATATTTAATTAATCTTTGGATACTAATTTTTAGAATAATTTGCATTGCATTTCATGATGAACTTTCATGTTGAACTTTTGATCAGCGGTATTCGCAGTGCCGTTTCTTTGTGTATGATGTTGTGGCTAAATGGCTAAATCCATTATTTTTAAGAATCTTAACACTTCCCATTCAGCCAAATACAAACGGGTCATTACTGGATAAACAGAGAAATGAGAAAGCATGGCATGTGGTGCCTGGTTGTCACATGGAAGAGTCCCTGCGTACTGTTTGCATTATGGAAGTGTTGTATGCAGGAATGTGGATATGTGTGTACGCATAATATATACACATGGAGTTTTTTATCTGTTTGTGTTTATGCAGACATGCATGCACATACACCCACATAGGAAAGTTTTTAAAATATACTAGGAAGTTAAACTGTGGTTATTAAAGATTTTTAATAGAGCTTTCTCTATTATTATTTTTATTAGTGCTATAAAATGAGGAAGCATGTTATTATATCCAAATTCCTCATACTTTGGCTCATGTAGACCCTTCTAGTTTTAATGAAAATCCAAACAATAATAACTATATTTTTTAATGTGAGCATTTTTACCATAATATCTACCTTGATAAAGATGCAAATGTGTATTACTTTGATTGAGCCATCTCAGTGACACTTTATGGAGTAGTTTCTTAATGTTATAATGGTATAGACATACTGCAGTGTATTGTCTTTCACTGTTTTAGCAATTCTAAAATCCCAGACCTGAGTTACAAAAGTGCCATTTTAAGTAATGCTTAGCAGGTTACTTCAAAAATCCTTACTCTTCATGATCTTGTGGAATTTAAACTCATATAGTGTAAATAGATCACAGATGTCAACTTAAGTGAAATGAAACTTTATTGTTGTTTTGTTTTCTCCTTTGTTTTCTGGTTGCTAGGAATTTATAGGTATGTTTATTTTTAGTTGCTGGAGTTTAGCTTCCCATATTTATGATAAACCTAGAAAAACTATCAATTGGAGATTAAAAACCCAGGGCCATAGTTTATGTGCTTCTTTCTTTTTTTTTTTCAGTAATTGTGATGCTGTTTGTCAACTGCAAAATTGCACACATTTAAAAAAAATTTCAAGTAAAAATTTTGTTCTTTGTTTATAATGTAATCTTTTATTGCTACATCAGGAGAATACTGCAGTGAATTAAATATCAGTGAAGCTTATTCTGTATAAAAGATGCAACGAATAAAATACTAAGATGCTTACTGTGTATAATGTTCAGTTTAGTTGCCTACTAAATTTTTGAAGGCAAAAGCACCCTATCTTTCACAGACACAAATTTAGCAGTAAATCTTGCTAAAGAGTGCAGTGTGTGTTTAAGTTTTTCTTGGGTGGGAGGCTGTCTCTTGTGGGTCACTTGAATTTAAATTTCCTGTGGAATTTTTAAACCTGAAGTAAAAACTGTGGGCTTTTAAGGTCAGCTTTAAGTCATCAGAGTTGTACATTATTGGTCATAATTCTGCTAACAATACGGGATAAACACAGCTTTGATAGTGGTACAGGTTTTAGTTCTTCTGTTTGCAGTGTTGGTGCTTACTTAGTTTTTTTGGAATGTCTTGAGTCATATTGCTGGTGCAGAAATAACTGCAAAATCTTTCTCATGGTCTTCAAATCTTAACACTGTCCAGGTTTTGTTTTATATATATTTACACACACACACATATATATATATTTTATGTATATATATATGTATATAAATATTTTAACACATTCAGATACTGGAGCACTTCAGTCTCAAATAGGATTCATCTTACATGTAATTTACTCAGTGTGCAAATCTCAGTTATTTAGATTGCTTTATCAAAAAACAGCTCTACTGAATCTAACTGAAATAACTGTTCAGACTCAAGTTTCTGATGAGTAGCTGTTCCAGAGAACCAAAGTGTAACATCACTAATCACTTGTCTCAGATTTGGTCCTTCAACTAATGCATGGTTTCCATGGAGTCAGAAAGGAATGAAGTTCATCTGTCATCATTAGTGAACTAAACACTTCCTGCCTTTCCTTACTGATGATTTCCTTCCCAAGTGTGTAGCTAGTGCATCTTATGTCTGTTTCCCATATGTTTCTCATCTTCCTTATAGAATACAAAGCATGCGTGTTAAGAGCTCTTTTGTTGCTGAACTGAGTGTCGTTGATGCTCAGCTGACAGCATAATGCTTTTATATTGCAGAATATTGCAGAATACTAATCAATTACTTGATTAGTAATAATTTGACCATTACTGATTTTTGTTTGATGTTATTTAGAAAATAGAAAATGAGATTGTTTCACTGAATGTCTACAGTGCAGCAGCTGTGGGTTTTTTCAGTTTTAGTGTGATAACACAAGACTGTTGTTGCTTCTACTTAGAAGCTGTTTCAGTTTGAGTTTGAGAAAAGGTGGAAAGGAAATCCTGTAGTGAGTCTAGCTAACAACTGCATGTCAGTGCTTCAGGTTTATATGTGCTGACTTGCAGGGTAACTGGCTGCTTATGTGACTGACTGTAGTGTAACTGGAGCTTATATTTTCCCCAAAACTATGAGGGCAAAGTGGCTGTGCTCATCAATTCCTGCAGTTCTGAGCTTTGTCACTGGTAAGAATTGTCAGAGGTCCCTAAATTGCTTTTTCAGTGTTTTACTCAAGTAGGAAACATTTACTGAAGATAATATATGGAGTAGTAAGTTTTGCATTAAGTGGCACTGAGTGCAAGCAATTGATGAGGCAGGTGGAAAAAACATAAGTTGCACTATTAAAGTGTGGGTGTTACAGTCTACACTTGAAGGCTTCACTCTCAGTACTTGACAATGTGACCTGAGTTTCTGCAGTAAGAGCCCTTGGTCACACGGATCCTGTGCAAGCTGGGAATGAAGAAGAGAGCAAGAAACCTCAAAAAACCCAAAACAACTTTCAACAGCTGTCTCTGAAAATACTTAGATGAAATTACTAAACATAGAGTGTAGTGAATAAAATAAATACAGGGAATGAAATGTCCGTGGTTGATTTTTGAAATAATATATTGAAATATGTATGTATATATGCATGCTTTTTTTGACTTAGTAAAGAAGTAGATGTTGATGCAGGGGTTTTAACATAGTAAAGGTGGTCAGCCTGCTACAGGTAAATACTGGTTACAACTCAGATGTAAAGTTTTGAAAAATGAGTGTCAACAATTGTATCTAATCTTGATACTGTATTGGTGAATTGTCTAGCTCTAACATTAGTTTAATTTTGTTATCCTTTTATCTTGTGGTCACATGAACAAGCCTGATTTGATATCCTTTATGTAACTGTTATGAATTGGAAAGTTTCTTTTCACAGAGAACTACTTTCTTTACTCTTCTTTTTGACTTAAAGCCAAAACTTAAAATTTATAACATGTTCATATTACTTGTCTCCTATAAAATGGACCAAGTCACACATAAGGTTTATAGAAATCTGATGATACTCATTTTGTCTCCCCTTGTCTGCCCTTTTATGTGTGCACTGCAGTTTTGGGGATGCACTTGTTTGTGTCTGGAGATTTCTGATTGCTAACAGGTAGATATAAAGGTGATCCCTTTCCATTACCTAACCTGCCTTTTATAAAAGAGTGCTGGAAATGAGTGCTTTCCAGTAAGGAAACCATTTAAAAATGGTGAAGGATAAATATGAGCTCTCAGTTTATCAGTGAGGTGAAGATGCTTATCTCAACTGGGCTTCCTTTCTGTGCTAGAAGATTGTGTGTAGGGTGCTTTTTAAGCCTTCCACTGATATTATAAAAGGGTGGAGGAGATGGAAAAACTCTTTCCTCTATACCCTTGTCTCTAACCTCAAGGGTGAGTGTTATCCTTACAGAGTTTGGAGCACAAAGTTCTCTATGTCCAGTGTGAGTTTTGGCCCCACCGAGTCATGGATTAGCATGTGGCCTTCAACTGCACTTGGCATACCAAAGCAGTGGGCATGTACCTATGAGCCTTAAATTGTTCATCAGCATCCCTGCTCCTGAAGCATGCTGCCCTGAGCATTTTGTTGGCTTTTACTTTAAAATAGTTTTGACTGCTATTACCACACAATCTAAAGATCCAAGTGTTCTTTGGAGGATACAAAGGTTCTCTGACCTGAAATACTTCTGAGGAAGTAGAAATCAAGCTCTATTCTCCTTGGGATTGTTCATGGTACTATCAAGTATTATTTTGTTTTCTCTCTTCAAAGAAAGCAGTTTCTAAGAAAAATCAGAGAACTGAACTGTTATCTGTCAGAGGTGTGTTTTTGTAGCATGATAGTGACACCATGAGGTAAATGCCCAGGTCATTCAATCAAAGCATGGAAGATGTGAATCCTGCTGGAATCATTTGGAAGACTGTGGCAGAGTAAGTGAATTGTAGAAGAAATTCTCAGTCATGGTTATAGTTCCTCTTTGAAGTAAACTTAATACTTTGTTTCGTTTTTTTTTCTGTTCTTCAGGAGGGGGATAAACTGGTGTGCATGTAATGTAATGGAACATGAGCAAAAAATTTGACACCAAACACATTAAGAGGCAATGCAGACATCTATGTCCTGTCACAGTATTCAGAGTTTTGGGAGGAACTGGATGCATCTGGTTTTCTCCAAGACCACACGCTTTTCATAAGGGAAAGGTCTCTTAGCTCCCCTTGGATTTTGACTGCTGCTCCATATCCATTATTTTACTTAAAATATTTGCTGTAATAAATGTGTTTTTAGGTACTGATCTGTAAATGGATTGAGTCCGATTTCCTGAAATGCTATCTTTTCCCACCCTACATTTTTTCTTTATTTTCTTTTTCTCCTTATATACCTGCTCGTCCTCAAAGCAGCAGAGCTTCTTAGCTAGAGTTCTGTCAATATGAAGAAAGGATTCTCTTCAGGCTACAAGGCTTTATCATTTGGGAGTACTCGGCTTTAGATCTTGTCTCTCTTCCTTTACGCTTTAAGAATTTGTTTGTTAACTTCTGGGCTTGCTACAAACACTGTTTTTTTTTTCTCCTCCCTAAAGTTGGTGAAGATGAGTGGGCCAAAGTGAATGTCTAACAGGCAGTTATTTGTTTTTGTGCATTAATTTGAGACACGTGCCCAGAGCCCTAGGATGTGTATATTTCTTCTGAAATAAAAAGAAAAGAATAGCTTGCAACTTCTGAGTCTCATTCCTTCTGATGTACTCCTTAAGGAAATGTATAGCTATTCTTCCAGTGAATAGAAGTAAGAAGTATGTTTCTGAACTCATCTGGATGATCAAATACATCTATATTCAGAATTGTCTAGCAAAAAAAAAATGTAAGCAATTGCCTTCTTGCAGACATATTGCATGTCCTGTTGCAGTGAAGGACTACTAGAAAGTGCTAAATACGAGCAAATGGGATGTGCAAATAGCTTAGCTCATCAGAAACCAAGATAGAGTGGGGATTTTAAGAGCTGAGAAGTTACAAACTGACCGGAAGGAAATGTTTATGGTGGGTGTTCTTTCCGTGGCAGGATTTTCCATGGCTTCTTTCTGTGTTAATCATACGAGGACGTGTTCTGACACATTCCATTCCCAGTGCAGCAATGCTCTCAAGTAACATCTAGCTGGGTACTTGATGAGAAAGTGCTGAAGAAGGCAGTTTGCATCAGCCTTTTCCCATTCAATGTAAAACCCAAGAGCTTTAAAAGGTTTCCTGTAGGAAAAGGGAGTTTCCCACCTTGACAAAATTCTTAGGGACAAATTTTTCCTTTTTTCCTTTTTTTTTTTTTTTTTTTTTTTAAGAGGTGTTGTAATTTGCTATTAAAAGAAAGGATTAGAATTAGCTAAGTAACCTGTAAGTACCAGTGGAGTATTCAAATTAAAGGCAATAATCTTTGATTAGTTTTTCTAGCGACCTCAAAATTTTGTGACTAGCAACTAGATTCTTTGTTAAGGCTTTAACTGTTTTATTTGCAGGGATATTAATGCCATTTTTAAACTACAGTTGCATGTAGTGGTTTCTGTGTTAAAGTAGCTGCATACAGGAGGCCCTGGATTATTCATTATTCTGATGGTGAGTGAAAGAGATCCTGATTTCTTCCTGAGAGTATAAGAAGGAGACAGCTGACATTCTTTATTACTAAAGAACACTAGAGTGACCTTTTTTTTGCTGGGTTGGCAGAAGTTTGCTTTCAACTGCAACTGGCAATAGTGCAATTGCAGTATCTGGAGCACCCATGTACAAAGGAAAGAGAACCATTCTGTGAATGTAACAGAGAAGTTTGGGTAGACCAGATGAAAGCAAATTTTTTCCTTACTGGAAATTTGACTACAAGAAAGACTGTCATAGTCTGTTTTATAGTTGTAGGACATAATCTGTCTGAATATAAATGTTAGATGTATATTTTCTAACCCCTCTCTCAAAAATGTTCCTGCATTCATTATATTTTCATTTCTGACTGTACTCAGTTTTTTGTTTTTTTTTTTTTTTTTTAAAGAGATGATGTCTACACTTAGTAGACATCATAGTTTGCCCAAGGTCATACTAACACAATGGCAGTAATTAGTTCAGATTAAAATGTTTATTGAGTGTTCTCAAAAATGAGTCTTTGGCTAGAGTTAATATGATAAAGGTAGAGCAAGTCATGTGCTGTTGTTAAAATGCTGGTGTTCACCTTAAAGGGGAAGTAGAAGCCAAGTGGGGATGGAAATGTTGCATTTCTGCTTTGGTGTAGGTTCAGTTAGTGAAGGGGGAATGAAAGTTTTTGTTTACTTGTGAAGTCCNCACAAATGAAGATACAAACATCACTCTTGGACACATGATCAGTGGAAATTTCAAATACATGCATGTGTGCACGGAGGGTTATGAAAAGGGCTCTCTTGTTTGCTGTTTGCTTATTAATCTATGAACTCTGGCCCCCCAAAAATGTCTCACATTCAGCTATGTGTAGCAAGCACAACATGTTGAGTTTTCCAGCTTGTCTTGGAAACTAAAACTCAAATTTGCTGTAAGTGCATAAATTTTTGGTCTCTCTGCTTCCTGAAGAGCATCCATGCTTTGTCAATATACTTGGTATTTAAGAAGCAGAGAAGAAAATAAAGGTGAATGAATTTCAGAAAAATGCAGGAGTTTCTGTATTGGGAATTTACCCCTCTTCTCTGTCTGTAGAAGAGATCCAGCTGCATTGTTCCTACAGAGGCTCTCAGGGTAGCTGAGTATTTTGTTTCTAGGCAGGGCACAGTCTCAAAGATTGGCATTTCATATGCAGTTGTGTCCTTGGAACCTTTGGTAAATGGCTGTGTACTGTTCTCTTTAAATATTGAAAAGGCAAAGTCTCTCCCTCTGATTTTGAAAATAAAATTTAGAAAACTATCTTCTTGTTTCACATCAGCAATGTGAGTCTCCCTTTTCCTCAAGAGGCTTAAAGGAACACACTTCTGTTCCTCAACTGCAAACTTTCCCTCATCCTTCTGATTTGAATTGATGTTGGAGATAATGAATTGTGTAAAAGTTCACATACATTCGTGACATCTTCATGTACACATACTGAGCAGGAAATAATTGAAGTCCTTTTCCCTTTTGACTCTAAAAAATAGTTGTTTTAAAGATGTGTGTGAAAATAGATTGGCACAAGTATGGTGGTCTTCTCAAGCCTAGGGATATGATCTCATCCTTTGGTTTATTGGAAAAACTGCAAATGATATTTTTAGCAAGCTTACTGCTAAAAATCCTTTGGCCCTCCCTACTTCCCCAAATGAAACCAATAGCAAAGAGTGACCTTGCCTGACTCGCATCACCCACTGTTACACTCTCTGTTGCCTTGCCCATTTATTACAGCCAGCTGTTCTCTCTTGTATTATGCTTTAATCACAAGTTTCTGGAACAAGGAACTTTTCATGCTGTGGGGTATTTGGCACCTTCTTGGGACCTTACCTGTACAGTAAAAAAAGGTAAGTGTACAGTAGCTGGGATTATGCTGAGTTTTGCAAATCATACTGGCAAAATTTAATTAGATACAATATCAATAGGATGGTAATAACTTTGTGTGTATTTTTAGAAAGATAAGGATACAGTAGGAACTGCATTTAGAATTGAGAGGCCTTAGAATGATTTTATCTTCACTCTTTTTTTTTTTTTTTTTCCATGACCTACTTTTTTCTGTTTTCCCTTGTTATATGGTATACCTCTATGGCCATTTATTTGGTTGTTTCTGCTAACAAAATTCTGGACGTTGTGGAGACTGCAAAGATTATTTAAGAAATGTGTGGCTAGGGGCAAGGGAGTGAAGTTATATCATATTTAATAATTTAACATTTAATAATAATTTTTAAAAGGTCATAAAATAGGGACCCAAATATGGAAATGGATAAGAACTAGAATTAAGGCAAAGGTCTTCAAAGGGAGATGAACATAGTTTTTAATAAGGTGAAGATGCAAAGGTAAGCTGCATGAAACGGGGGAATGGCTGCATGTGTTAATAAGGGTTCTAAGCTCTATGCTATACAAATGGATTTTTTCACTCTTCTATGTATTTAAGTAGTTTAATCAATATATTACACTCATTAATTACTATTAATGAGTCAATACAACACACTCATTAGTTTTTTAGATTTACACTAGTATTGAGATGAAACAATACTTGACACACCAGAGATTTTATAAAATACGTATTGTCATTAAATATACAAATGTAGGTTGCAATCATTCTTATTGTTTGGAAATTTATGTATGTTTTTCTTCTGAATCTGTGAAATAGGCTTTCTCTGTTCACTTTAGTGATTCAGTAGCCTTATGGGGAGATAGATTCTTCAGGTAGACAAGCTAAATCTTCTTTACTGCAAGATAAACAGAATGCTTCTAGTTCTATTGCAAGTGGACGTGGTGGGTATTTATTACAGTCACCTTTATGGTGATCTTTAGATGCCAGAAGATTTCTATGGCCCATTTGTCTCTCAGTGCTTTTCATGACTCCCTTACCTTTGTCCAAGTAACACAATCTCTTAAGCTTTTTCTCTAGTTTTGTTTTAAAATATATTTTTTTTCCTTTCTTTTAAGTATATTGGTGGTCCAAACTGGGCACAGTCCTGACCACGCTATAAGTACAAATGACACCTGTTTAATGCCTCTTGTGTCTTGTAAATAACAAGGCTGATTAACCCCTTGCCTAATGTACTGTAAGTCAGGATTTATTACCATTTTGTCCTTTTAAAATAGTACTATTCATTCTGAGAGACTGTTTTGTTTCTCTGTTGCACAGTTTCGTGGGCTTTTCTGTCCACTGGAGAGGTTTAAATGGTGTGAACCACTGTGTTACCTCCTCAGTAGGCATGTGAGTGTCAGGGAGATGTGAGGCCTTCTGCCTTTCAAAGAAGTGGAGAGGCAGGTGGCTTTATTATTAATTGCTCCTGAAACACTAGCTATTAAATCATGCTGCAACTCTGATCTAATGCTGTCATTGAGAAGGGTGATAGAGAAAACACAAAGGACAGTAAGCCTGGGTGAGAGCAAAGGCAGCCTTTTAAAATGGTTACTGAATTGAGTGATGAGAATAGATGTGCCTCTTCTTGAAGTGTGTGTACTTAATGCAAAGCCATTATCATGGCTGCCTTGCTTAGAAATAAAAAAATTGCTTTGTTCAGTGAGGATTCAAGAATTAATGTTTGCTCTTTATTGGGTGCTTCTAATGTTCAGGAGAGAAATATAGTTGGTGACATAAGTTAGATATCTTCACACCTGAATTACTTCAATATATCCAAAATGTTTAAATGCTTCCCATTTATCAGAGTGCCTAATCAACATTTTATAACTCCTGGTTCTAAAATTGGAAAAATTTCTTGTGGTGTTCTTAGCTTTCTCTGCAACAATACATGTGATATTTTACAAACAATGTGAATATATTTGGCACTGAATCCCGTAATAAATGTCTCATTTAGTACATGCTAATTTAAGGATCAATGTCATGTTTCCATGAGGTTTATTGACTATTGAGTTTATGTCTCCCTTCATCAATTCCAGGGCTAGATAAAAGCAGAAATTCCCCCACCTCTAAATCCACCAACTTTAATTTGTGCAATAAATACCACTGTCTGAAGGTCTGTGATATGGTCTTTTAAACACACATCCCTCTCATTCTTCTCTCTTTCTTTACATTCATAGGAAAGTGAATCCATAGTACTGGAGTGTGATTCCTCATTGCAATAGAGGTCATTAATCAAGTTATGCTGGTTTTGGAATGTGATATCAATATCACTCCCTTTAGTGTTGACAGTGCATTCCAAAGCCTTGAAGCAGCAGTTTCTAAAATGACAAGTCAAACAATTTACTGTACACCTGTAAAAGGTAATAACATGAAAGGATTGCTTTAAGAAAAATATCCTATTAGGAAATGTATTTCTCTAAGGTTCTTCATGATATATTTATATTCAACTATGCACACAGGATCTGACAAAGAATGCACTGTATATTGTTCTGCAGTAATTTCTGGTTTGAATGTGAAGGTTTTATTAACAAAACCTTGGGATAACCATAGGACCAATTGATTGCAAAGCCACTCAGAAAGCACTAGTACATTGTGATGGTTTAAAACCCAGCTGGAAAATTCAATCCCACTAAAGCTGTTCCCTTTCTTCCCATGCTCCTACTGGTGATGAATGAACAGGAATAACAATTAGTACTAAAATCAGAATAACCACAGCACTACCATGACCAAAAAGCATTTCAGGGAGGGTGCATTACCCACAGAAGGGAGCACCACATCACCACAGAGAACCATAGAAACACCTCCCAAAAACAGTGCTGCCCGTGTGGTCTCCAGACAAAAGACCTCTCCTGGGTGAGGAGAGCCCAGGGAACCAGGACCCAACAAACCCCTTGGGAGCTTGGACCATGCACTGTGCTGCCCACTGGTCTCTCCAGGCTGCTGTGTCCCAATTATGTCACACAGCTGGAACTTTTTTGATGTGTGTTGGGAAACCTAGAGGCTTTACTGACTAGTGCTCATGTTATGGAAGATCATGTGGAACATGGAGTGGAAGGAGAAGATCCACAATGAAATCAAGTGTATTTTTCATTGCACTGCTTTGAATAGGCACAAAACTACCATGTTTTTAACAGGAATACATGAATTCTTTTGGCTAGCAAGGGCTTTGCTGTGAATGTGGTTTAGATAAACACCCCTCATCATTTCAGTGTCTGGGGGATCTGATGGCTTGCTAGCTCAGTTTAGTATTATTCATTTAGCCCACAAATAATTATTTTATTCTGAGTAGCAGCCCACTTCTTGGGCCTGAGCAGTGTGATTTTTTCGTTGCCATGGGTTGGTGTGCTCCCCATGAAGGCAGGATAAGGTGTGATGTGGCTGAGCTTTTCCAGCCATGGAGCTGATGCTGTGAATGGACCACAAATAAGCTGCCTTCAGCTGAACTTCAGAGCTCAGTGAATGAGCTTTTTTAACAATGAAGCCGGCAGAAGAAAACATAGAACTAGGCAGATCAAAAACAAATCCCAAAATGTTTCTGTTCTTCATGAAATTCCAAAATGCTTTCAGGAACACAATAGGATTTGTGAAATACTTCACTACACAAGCTTTCAGTAATAATGTGCTGAGTTTTAATTTATTTAAAAATGGATACCTAATTGCTTCATCTATGAAAGTTGTTTCTTCTAAAATTAATTTATCAATTTGAAAAATCAGATCTGCTGAACCATTCTAAAAAACTACTTACTTTCCTATTTGACTGAAATATTGTGGCCAATTTTCAGGTATCTTTTCTTAATCATACACAGCTCAATTCTCACAACTTGATGTTCATCATTGAAAGCATTCACTGTTTCAGGTGTGCTCAGGCTGAATTAAATGTTGGACTGATGGTCATGTTTTCAGTCTGAATGGCTTTCTCCTTTCTCTCCTTCTAAGAGGTTCTGCTCAGCAATGCTGATCAGCAACTTGGACAGCAAATCAAACGGACCTGTGCAGACCTTGTGCACACAGAAGCTGTTGAGCAGCATCATGTAAATCCCTTCTCTCTCTGCCACTTGGCTGGCACTCTGCTGAGATGATGGTTTGTACATGCTGCAGGTCTCCAGCCCCAAAGTGCTTGCGAGGAGACAGGTCACACGTGAGTCAATGGCCCAGCAGAGAGCTGTGCATTAAGACAGTAGACAAGTTCATTATAGCTCAAAGCTGGGAGGCACATGGCCCCGAGTTCTTGTGTTGTGTAGAAAGGACAGGATGCTTTCCCTCAGAGGTTTTATCTCATGGCTCAGATCTCCAGGTTAGCATCTGGGAGCTGGCGTGCTGCCAGCCCTGTGAGCAAAGTGGCTGAGCATGCCCTGGAGAACTGACCCCTGCAGAGTTCCAACACCTCTGCTCCTGTCTTTGCTTTGTCCCAGTTTGCCTGTGATCACATGCCTCCACTGAACATTTGCTCATATTTTATCACTGTGTTTCTTTTCTCACAGATGGATTTGTTTGCATTTTTCCTGGCTAAATTTTTTTTTCTGCCAATATTGAAACCTTCCTTAATCTCTTCTCAGTTCACAAGAAATTTATTGTTACTAAGAATTTGACCAATATACACAGATAAATAAGTATTTTCATGTTTCAAAATTAATTACTCCTCCTTGTAATTTAAAAAAAGGTTTTGTTTGAGCCTGTTCATAGTCCAAAAATAAGCATGTGTTGTGGTTAGAAAGTAAACAGACCTCATGGCATTTATACATGTTTTTGTGTTGGCTGTTACTTTGAGATGTCCTTATTGTGCATATAGTTTTTCAAGTCTGTTCTTTTAAGAAAGCATCTTTTCTCTTTCTCTACCACTGTGAGATACTCACTACTGACATTTTAAATAATTACCTTTGTGAAAACAAATGTCAACTTGCTGATGCTACTGTTACTTTATATTGCCAGGAATGCAACTGAGGCAAATCACTAAAATTTCTTTGTGTTAAGTAATGACCTTACTGTAAAAACTAACCATGCCTGTTTGACAGAATACATAATAATAATAATCCTTACTGGGGGTTATTAAAAAAAAAAAAAAAAAGATTTTTTTTTCTCTATTTCATGCAGTAGGTTTGACCTCCAAGCTAAAGAAGAAAAGGTCTGTGAGACTTCCATTCACATTCACCACTGAACCTTACAGCTCAGCAAACAGGAAAAATAAAGACTTAATGCATCAGGCCTCATGACAGACAGACACCCTCTCTATGCATTACATCTCTTTTAACCAGATGTGAATTATATTATAACCAGAATAAAGGTTCTATGTGCTAGAGGCTAATCTCTTGAATCAGGAAGCCATTTTTTTATTATTCTTCAGGTTCTTATACTGCAGAAATCTGCTGCAATTCAAAAGTGTCAGTAGACAAGCTGATGCTGACAAAAGTAAATACTGCAAAAAATCTGTTTATAGTGAGAATCATAAACTGGTGTGTCTGAGCACATTATTTCCATTTAGAAGATTTACAGTGTTGCATCAGTGCATTTCAGTAGAAATAACTGAAATTAATACTATTGGGTTTTGTGTTGTTGGTGCAGACGTTACTGTGGCTTTGTAAACATACACATTTACTATGTGTTGAAAAGATTTTAATATTTTGACTAGCAATAAGTAAGAATCACATTTTTACACTTTCCCCCCTTTCTCTTCATGCTTTTACTGAATGTTATGTACATAAATTTTAATTGTAGCAAAGATTCAAACCCAGTTTTTAAAAAGCAATTAAAGCAGCCTGTGTAGGAAAACAACTTCAAAATGTCTCAAGTGGAGAATGGATCTGGATGCAACTCTTCTGTGTCTCAAATGGAATGTAACGATAGGATGAAACTAAAGAACCACCACTTGGTCTCCTGCTTTTGTTTTATGAGCAATGGCTGTTGGAGACACTGAATTTCGGAAGCAGGCTCAAGACCATGATTCCCACCAGACACAACCCCTCAGTTTGGTCTGATTTTTGCTTCCAGGACTGTTTCTTTGTACATCCACTTTTTACTTAGCATGCCTTTCCTCACGTCATAAGAGAAGCCTAAGTCCCAGTTGAAAGCTGGGTGTTGCACTAGACTCTGAGTGTCTGCAGTGCTGAAAGCTAGTTGCTGTGAAAGCCAGCTGTGGATCCAGCCAGATTAACGAAGGGTATTCTCAGGCCTCTGAAAATAAGCAAGGAAGGTGAGCGCTGGGACAAATTTCACTCTACCTTCTCTAGGTTTTCTGCCCTATTCTGTTCATATCCAAGTTGGTTATGATTCAGGGGCTATGCTTTATGTGAAAATGTAACATTTTACAGAGTGCTCTCTCTCTTTTTTGTGTGCCTTAAAGCTGTACTGTAATACAGTCCTCTGGGAGCTGTTTCACAAACACTTTGAAAATACGTGCAATGGAGTTAGTGAGATGTAACCCTGTCATGTGTCTCAAGGTAATATGTTCTGGATGGTTAATCAAATCCTTCAGTTAAAACAGGGATTGGAGTTACTGACTTCTTTCGTGTCCTTGGAGCATATTTGGAAAATTGGTGCTCAAAAGACTTATGAGGTTGTTAAAAGGTTTTCCTCTGGGGGAGGACAGCGTGTTTTGATGCACACTCTTGTCTGTGCAATCCAACTCAGGTCCATTTACAGCATCAGAAGTGGACTGCAGAGAAAATTCTTTTGACTGTCATCAAACAGGTGAAAGTGGTTTGTCTCTGCGTACGTTTCAGCATGATGCTGCTGCATCTGTTATTTTTTCACAAGTCATTTTTATTGCTTTTGTCTTGATTTTGTGACATGAAACAAGCATGAAGTGGGAGATAAAGGCAGTGGCTGAGAGACAGCAATGCTTGTTTAGCTGTCTTCCTCACTACATCCTGACAGAGCTGTCTCTAATTCTCATTTATATTTGCTACACTGGAGTTACATTTATTCGTGCTTTTTTCCTTTGTTCACTCTTCTTTGGTTTTCTTTCTCAGGCAGTTACTCTGCTTTATTGTTCTTGTGTGCACAATTCCACTGCAGTTATATTTATGAAAGATTTTAGCAAAACAAACCAGCTTGGGCTGTGTTCCACAGGGACTCATTAAAGTTCTTGTTATTCTTACTATTCATGTTAATGCTTTGAATTTTTATTACTTACACATGCAGATAAATAGTACACGTTCTTTATACTTGTGAAACAGGTTCTATGAGTTCTGTAAAATCACTTCTGTTTCATCTAATATTTGTTTTATAAGGTTTTCAAAAGGAGCAAATTCTAAGGAGTTTGATGGGTTAAAATTCACACTGACATCCCTAGTGATTTTTATCCATGCTAGAGCTAACTTTTTATAGTGTTTTGTATATAACTTTTTATGTCAAAAAACATAAGCTTTTGCCATATGCACGTATTAGGCTCATGTCCCCATACTTTTAGAAACTGAATGTCACTTGTGATCCTTTTTGTAATCTTAAACACACAGGAGCAAACTTGAAATGCTTCAGCATTGATAGAGTAGACAGAACAGCTACTGAGGCAGGACACATGACACAAATAATAATACAACAATTGAGACCTAGGTAAAATCTTACCGCAGGATCAGCAAGATCATTTCAATGGAGTTCACAGAATGCTGTGGATGTACCAGAGTGGGAAGAATGCTGCCCTCCCCAAAGAGCCTTAGGAAACATCACCATTAGCAGTGGCTAGTGCAGAGGCAGATGAACTCTTTGGAACTTTCTGAAAGGCAGCTCCTTCCACAGATAACATGGCTGTGGACTGCCATGTCAATTGGTATAGTGCAGTTAATTCAAGTTTCAGTCATGATGCTTACATCTGTCTGAGTTCCTAAATCCAGAGCAGTACAGGATGAGTTGCAGTATTTTTATATGGGAAAGGGTTTCTTGGTACCTAAGATACTGCTAAGAAACCATACAATTATTTCCTAATATTACAAGCAATTTGGTTGTTATGTAAATGATTCTGTATGTAGAATAATTCACAAAACATTTAGTTCTTGAGAGCTGCTGTTTCAAATGCCTCTATAGCTGTGGATTAGGAAGGAACTCTAACGGGCATAAAAGCTAAAATCCCATATGAGGAATTTAAACAAGGGTAATTTTTCATTTTCTCTTTTGATTTTCCTCTCAGGGAGAACATTTTTACCTCTGACAAAGATTTTGAAAACTTAATGATACTTGTCCTTTGTGCTTTAACTTTGATAGGAAAAACTATATATATTCTCCTCTCCCTCATCACAGGTTTATTTCAAATTGTAGCTGGTAAGATGTTCAAATACAAAAATAGAGATCACAGATTTTCATTGGGCTGCTGTAACAAACCATATTTTTCTTAAAGTAATGGAATTTATTTCAACTTCCAAATTAATTTGTGAGCATATTTAATTCTCTGAAATATTTACAAGGAAAAGAACGCCTTAACTCCCTAATGATGTAAAAAAACAAACAAAAGAAGCCATTTTCATGTGGTCTTGCAAACCATCACGCAAACCAAGACCTTAAAAACTTTTGTAATGTTGAAATGAAAATTTTACCTTAATTTTTTTTCCAGGAAAAAAAGGAGAAAACAATGCTTAGTTTTCACTGGAGGATAGTATCCCTTTTCCTTAGGTTTACAACAGACTGGTTGTGCTCAGATGAACAGTTAGTACATCATAATTCATGTAACAAGGCTAACAGGACTTCAAGCTTTCCTTGTATTAAAACCTCTAGAGATAGGAAGGCAGCTGATATACTTTAATGTTCTCTGGCTTGATGCCCTGATTTAAAATACTCCTACAGCACCTTTTACACTAACTTTGGGTTGGCTGTGTTCAAAGTAATGGTATGCAAGTTGTGGTAGTTAACAATGATTTAGAATATATGTAATGTTTTCTATCCCAAGATCCCAGAGCAGTTCAACACATAATTTCCTTATAATCTTTCTGAAAATGCAGCTTAGATTTTAAATCTATATCAAGACAGATTACAACTGTTAGTAGGGAGGGTTTTTGGTGTTTTTTATTATTTCTTAATTCTCTGTTACACATTTTGTTTATCTGCTTTAGAGATAGAAAGTGAGATCCAAGCAGAATTACAACCAGAGTGAGTTTGGCTGGGTACTGGCAGCCACTGTATGTGCTATTTAAATTATTTAGGTACCCCTTTGGGAGACTTTCTTCACCTCTGTCAATCATAAAAATAAAACAACAGAAAATGAATACCTTGTGGTTATATCTTTTGGAAAAAAGGTACACAGTAATCATTGCATATTTCTGTCTTTTGGTATCTCTGACTTCCTACAAATGTTGGTGGTCAGTAAGATAAGAATTATTTTTTCAGCTGTTGCATAAAAATTAATTTTTCATCTATTAGATGGTAAGGTTCAATATCCTCAGGTTTATTTAAGAGAATCTCTGCACAAACACTGTGTACCAAAAAAGGGCAAAAATGCAATCAGTGATTCAGACTGACAAAGGTAAGTAGTAGGGCATACCTAATTTCATTGCTGAAAGTCTTGGCTAGTTTGGCCAGATGTTTCAGTGTAACTACTGGGAGCTGTGGATCTTTCCAAGTATTATATCCATCTCTTCAGAATTTGTAGGGTAAAGAAGTTTACCAAAGTGTTCCCTAGTTTTTTACCTACAGAAAGTGCATCCTGTGTATCCTGGTGCCAATGCTTACGCTCTGACCTGTGTCCTTGCTCCCGGCCACCCTGTGCAGCCCTGCTGCCCCCCTGTCTCCTCCCAGCTCCTTGGCTTGGCCTTTTGGCCCAGAGCAAGGCTGCTGCTGCCTCGCTGACCTGCTGTGCCTCTTTTCCCTTCCTGGGCTGCAGGGTGCCCTGGCTAGTAGCCAGCAGGACTGTCCCTGGCCAGCCTCTGCGTGGCCCTGGCATCAGCCACACACCCTCTGCAGGCCCTTCCCAGACAGCGGGCTCCAGGTACGCCATAACCATCTCTCTCTACCCATCCCTGCCATTCTGCCTACTTTTTTTTTTTTTTTTTTTTTTCCTGGGGAAAGGAGGAGAGGATAAGGGAAAATACTAAATCCTGATACTCAAAAACTTGGGACAGCATCTTGGCTGTGCTTACCGTGAAGGAGAGCAGAGCCCAGTGCTGCAGAAGGCCGCGAGGACTGACCTCCCCCTCAGGGCCGCTTTCCCCGCCCTGCTTTGGGCTTTGGATGTGTGCATGTTTGCAGGGTTTGTTTTCTTTACAGTGGCATTATTAATAACTAAAACTCTCTTTTCATCAGACTCCAGACCCAGAGTGATGCTGGCTGTGATTTAATGCTTTTTCCCTCACTGGCAGTCCCTGCAGTTGGCTCCTGGTATGTGGCTGTGGCAGGACTTGGAGTCCAGCAGCCTTAGTACGAGTTCCAGCTCTCTCTCATCTGAACTGGGAAGTATCCTAATTCCAGCTTGCTTTTCCTGGAATGTATTTCATTATTGTTTCTACATTATGAGGAAGAAATTACATTCAGATTATTTTTTTTGCACAGACAGATGGCCAATAACTGAGCGTAATGAAGAGAATAAGTTGGATCATGGTGCTAGTGTCAAAGAGAGGATTACTGTAAGTCTGTCTTGTACAAGCTGAGAATGCAACAAACATAATTTGTAGCCAAGCTATATTGCCATGTGGCTTTCTTATTTAATTTGTTCCCTCTTCACCAACATTTTTGCGATTGTGCTTGTTAATGAAAGGTAAATCAGTGTCATTCATGTGTAGGCATGTGGCCTTGTCAAAATATAGCTTTAAAAATCTTCTTTCCAGACTCTGCCCATATGTGCATTTCAGTATATCTCTGCCCAGATCTCAAATTTTCTCCCTCTTTTTCTCCAAAGTGATAGGAATTGAATAAATTTTTAATTTCTTCTTTTTATTCATGTTGTACATGAAAAATGTTTGGCAAGTGTTGCCATGCCTAAGGATTTGTCTGACTGACTGGTGAACTGAGAACACTTAATTGAACTTTGCTGTCTGTCTGCTCTTGGGAGATTATGGTTTTGCATGCGTCCCCAAGCCTGGCAGCTGGCCTAATTTAGGTTTAGGACCCATTGTATCTCTAGAGGCATTCAAGGCTGGCATTTGGCCAGTCCTATTTTAATTGCAGCTTCTCTCAGGCTCCTTCCTGGAGTTCTGCTTTTCTCTCTCCCCGTCCCTTCAGCTGTGTGGCCGGAGAGGGTGTAGAAGAGCAAACTGCTCACAAAGACTCAAATCTTGGAAGGCTTACATGGCCAAACCCCTTTGGTGCTGACTAGCCACCCATGAACTCATCCCACTGGGTAAAGCCCTTAGCACTCCATGGATTCATTTTTTTGGACTGTAGATGGGTAACAGGAGTGAGCTCAGAAACCAAGACAGAAAATATAGTTTTCACCCCATCTGCTGTATGAACATTAATCCCTGCCCATGAAAAAGATTTTTGTTTGCAAAATTTGGCCTGCAGTCAGGCTTAGGTTCCTGAGTGGGTTGTTTAAATCAGACTGTGCATTTTATTTACAATTTTCTTTGTCATATGTTGAATCTAGAGCCAGAGTCTACTCACTGCTGTTTTTTGATTAGCAGTATGCGAATGCTTCAGCAGACAACAGAAATTTAGGGCAAAAAATGATTAGAATTATCATTCTAATATCTCAAAGGTTTTAAAGAAAAAGAAGAGTCTTGCTTGTGAGTTATTTGTTCACTTTCATGTTATCCTTCATAACTCACTTGCCATCTAACTATAATTTTTCTTCCATAAAACTTTGACCTAGTCTTTTATGGTCTTAGCTACAGCTATCTCTGACCATAGGAGCGGGCCAGGTTAGTGATGAGAGGAAGAGGCCTGCTCAATCTTGCTCTGGGACCCAGACCCAGTGGTTTATTGCTGGTCCAGGGAGGAAGAGAGAGACCCCACCATGTGAGTGTGGGGGTTTTAAACATCCAGATAAGAGAGGGGCATGGGGTAAAAGGAATGGAGCAAATGGGAGACATTCAGGGAAGGGGTCAGTCTGGGAAGGTTACATTACCAGGTTAGGAGAAGGGGTTGCATAGGATATACCATGTGAGTATAATAAATACAATTATTAGTCACCAGTGTGCATCTATAACAAATTAACTATCTTGTGCAATACAACACTTCCGTGTGCCTTTTATAGCAAGAGGAGAAAGAAACTTTCATATAACTGAGCTGTAGCTTTGCAGATAGGGTTATCATGCTTCACAGCTAGTGAGTGGGAGCAGTTAGTTTAGTAGGAAACTTGACCTCATTTTTCCCCTACCTTTTTCTTCAGCTATAAAACTCATTCTGAAAAATTCTGATGGTACACTCCTGTTTTTTTGTTAACGCATCGTTTCATCCATTTACAATTGAAATACAAAGTCATGAATCTTGGAATCTCACATTAAAATTATTCAATACCAGAAGATGAATTGAGTTTCAGAGGAACACAGGAATGTGGTGAATCTTCCTTTTATTTTATACACACATGCAGGAAACTTGGCACCATATTTTAGAAAAACTAGCAGTAGGAAAAATGTTCTGACATTTTTCTCTTTCCTGGAAAAAAAATTAAATTAGTGCAAAACAGTCAATCTAATATCCTATTGATGCTGTATTTGCAAGATTGGTTGCACATCTGGAAAAAGGCTGTGAAGATTTTTTTCCAAAAGGAAACAACTATTAGAGGAACTGCTCATTTTTCACCAAATCTTTTTCCTTCCTATGTGATGTGATCTGTTCTGCAGCGCAGCACAGGTGCTCCCAAGCACCTCTTCCAAATGTAAGTATTGACTACCATTTCCAACAATAGTAAGTGCTCTCAGAAAAAGATCATCAGTTGATGGGTAATGATAGGGCATAGAAGCTAGGGAAAAGCCTGTGATAAAGATTGCAATCAGATCTCCTGCCAGTGAGAATAAAATTCACTTCTGCATTGAAGTCAACAAGCCTTTTTGCAGAGAAGTTGCTCAGGGAGAATAATGGGAGAATGTAGCTCACAGCATCTGCTGCCACAGTACTGAAAAAGATGGTACTAGCAGGATGAGTAGCTGATATGGGTGACTGACTTTCCTGATGACAAATCTGATTTGTGGTGATCAAATTCAACTGCATCTGATGTTGCTACTGAAATATCTGAATAAGTTTAACACTGAAAAATGCATGAACAAAACACAGGATCCTTAATGTTTGCCAGAAGGAACTGCTGTGATAGATCCATAAAAGAACCTTTCTTCTTGAAAGATCTCATTACCTTCCATGATTTGCCAGCCTTTTGTAACCAGTTCTCCAGAAGACAGAGCTTTAAGACAGTCTCACTCTCCTCTGAATTTTTATTCTAAACACCCTCCTTACTGTGTCTGTTCATTACATCAGAATGCAGGTGAGAGTTCTGCATTTCAGCACAGGATGTTGCAGCTGAGCTTCCCAAGTTAAGCAATGGTAATGGATGGAGCCTCTGAGCCTCACCTTGTTTGACAGTTACTGTTACACAGAGGTTTTGAAAAGGCCCATGGTGTTTAAATGAAAAACACATAATATTTCAAGGAAAAAAAAATTCTGCTTCTCTTTCTCCTTGTCCTCTTCCTCCTCCTCCTCTTCATAAGAATAATAAATAATAATAATGAGCTTTATATAGTTTTTACATCTTTTTGACAGCATGGTTTGCTTGGTGGTTTTTTTTTTTTGTCAACTGTGAGGATTTAATTTCATCTTTTCCTTGCTGAAAATTGGCAACATCTGTAATTTTGTCTTCTTTCAGGACTGTCTCCAACACTCTCAATCCAGTTTCCTTTTCTAGTAAAATTAGTTTTCCCAGATGATGTTTTTGTCAACTTAATCCTGAGTCAGCAACAATATTTGCCTGCCTTCTTAACCTTTTTGTTCTGAAAATATTTTAAATATTTGGAATAATTTTTCTTTTACCAGAAAAGGCTGCTTCAGATTCTTACCAAGATCAATCAGTAATAGTAAAATACTGTAAAAAAATTCCTTTTCATTTAATTTAAAACTAAAACTAAAACTAAATTTCTTAGCAGTCTAATGGTTCTAATTTTCAAAATGAAGAACTAAAATATTTTTATTGCAACCGAGTATCTTGTCACTATTTTGTCTATTCTGGTTTTACGAGGGCTTTTTAGGTGAAACTCTTTGTACTAATTGGTGAGCAATTATGTACTATGCAGGAAATGTCATCTTGACCTTCTCAAGCCCTGGAAGTGGTTATCCTGAAACATGGGGCTTAATATTTCCTGTGTTCCCATAGGGTGTTTTACAACTTGTTATATCACAAGCTCTCAGCAGACATCTGAAATATCAGTACTACTTATCTAGCAGCTGTGAGTACAAATATTACTTCAGAGCACTAACAACTGAAAAAAAGAGCAGGTTTTAAGGGAATGCTACTACTCACCTCTGGTAAAAAAGAATATTCTCTTCTTTTCTGTATGGGAATGATTGCATTATCTCCTTTGCATGGTTTTCAGAGGTACAGTACTATTACCCTAAATTTCTTTTCATATCAAGGCACCATTTTCTCTGTTTTTATTTTCTTGTCCTTTTTCTTCTATATTAAATTTGTTCAAGGAGTACTGCAGTAGCTGAATACCTTTTCAATACAGAACACATCATTAGTTTATATCTAAAAACTTGTAGTTTTATATGGTCTATTAAAGTGCTCATTAATTCCAGCTGGTCACTTTAGCATTTATCTGGTTAGGATAATGAAAAATCAGATAGGACATGGTGTAGCATAAGGGAAGGGATAAAAGGGGTTTTTATGGTGAAAGTCATTTAACATCTGGTATCACAGAGATTCTTCACTCTCTTTACCTGTCAGTGGCCTTGGAAAATGTTTGTGAAATCCTCAGAAATCCATAAAAAATATGCTGTTTCACTATCATGAGAAGAGATTGTCGTTCTTCTCCATGGGAGTTGTGGAAGTCATCATTTGTCATGCACTGGAAATCATCTGAGAATCAACTCCAATAATTGCAAATCCATATTGGGTGCCAGGTGGACACACTTCATATTTACTGTCAAATACCAAGAGAGATGATTTCAGTAAGTAAGATTTAACTAGTCCTTGTTAATTTGTCTGCTTTCGTAGACCCAACACTGAATTGGATGTTCATGACCAGAGTTCTCAAAATTTAAACATAGGGTTATTTACTTCAGACCATGAAACAATGTTCCTCTTTGATCAGAATTCCAGCTTCCCAGTTCCTTTAAAGCAGACTGTCCGTAGCACATGTGTGCTAGACAGCCCTCAGCTGCCTGAAAGAGAAAATCAGGAAAAGATGAGCATTAGTCTCCTTTTTTCTCTTTAAAGATAAGAAGTTATAGAGAAACACAATTGTGTCAGCCAAAGGAAAGGGTTCCTAGTGTAGCTGGTAATAACATTTAATGAATTACAAATGTTGTTTAATGAACTGACAGATTTTCACAAAGGAATCCTTGTATGATAGAGGTGTAAGCCTTATTATGAACACATACACAGAGAGACAGCATTGCAGGGTAGCTAAATAACAAACTGAATTCAGGACCTAAAGCAGAAGTAGAGCTTGATGACAGAGTAGATGACACAGGAGGAAAATCCAGCCCTTGAAAAATCTTACTGGGATGTACTTTCCAAAAAAACACCTCAATCTGAAGGTCCCTGCTAATGAATATTTGCTTTCAGATTAAGTACTGGCCAAGATCCCATCAATTTTGTTCTCCAAGCTGTACAGACAAGACATGGGAGACTGACAACTTGGCTTTCATTTTTCCCAGGCCTCTCTTTCTTTTTCGGCCTTGCAATTGTTGCCATTTATGTGACTGGGTCTGGTATGTTAATCCCATTAAAGATTTTTCTTTCCTTGACTCATATACAATTTATGGGAAACATGCCCATCTGATGCAAAGGAGTTCCAAGTGTCACTTTTATTTTAAAGTCCATAAAATTGCTTGTCCTATAGGTTCAGCTAAGTATATCCTATGTGGGCCCTACAGAAACAGAAAATTTCAAACATTAGTATTTATTGAATTATATACTTATGTATGAAAATGTAGGTATGCATTTCTGTACTTACATTCAGTGAGTTCATTTCATGAACATAAAATTTGTTCAGTACAGGATCTGTTTGTCTTGTCTTTGCTCTTACTGAAAGAAAATGATTATTTGGTTATAAAGTCCATAAAACCCACTGTCTCACCCAGAAATAAACAGGTCTTTAGTAGTGTTATACTAAAATAATATTTTATATTTAAAATAATAAATAATATTTGTCCATGAAAATTGTCAATTATGAGGCAATGGCTCTGAACACATACAGCAGTCTCTCTTTCTCTTTCTTACCTTAGCATGCCATTAATAAAGAGTGTTATCAAACACCTTTCTTTTCCTTCTCTTCTGGAGAACATTAAAATGGCTCTGCTGCATTCACCAGTGTATTTGTGCTTTACAGAGGGTAGCCTATTTTGTGATTCTCAATAATGTGTCCATTTCTTTTTACTTCTTGGAATCTTTTTGTTAATATAAGGATGGTTTTTTTACACTGACGACACTTATTTATTTAATCCAGTTAAGCATGGTCCTTTCACTGAACATGCCATCTATCTGAGTAGTTTACTCTTCATAATTAAAGATCCTTTCCCAAGGATCTCGGGTTTTCCCATCAGCTGTGCCAATCTAAGGGCCAAAGTCTCTTCAGAATAAGTATCTTAATGCAAATTTCCCCCTAGGAATGATATAAATTTTTACATTAAAAAATGTCCTAGATTAAGTAATTCTTGAGCCTTCTATTAATCTGTATTATTTGTCATTGCAGTTTCCTTGTCAGAAACTCTAAAATTTTGACGTAATTGAACAAAGAAAGAAATTTTTGTTTTTGGAAAAAAATTGCTGGTTGGTAGTACTTCCCCCCCAGTAACTAATTCCAATCTACAACTTCTCTACATGCACTTATTAATTAATTGATACCTATTAATGCCCAAGTATTGACAATCAGGGCAGGATTTCAAGCAATTTTTGCTTTATTCATCACTCTTCAACAACCTTATGAGACTCTTTATAATCGTTGATTAGTGTTTGCCTGCTAATATTAGTAAGTTGCTTAAACCTCCTGTACCATCAAGGATTATCATGCTTCATTAGTACTGTTTTTTGAACTGAATGACAAGAAAGTGTTTGGTCACAATGGATTGTAGTATCTATTTTTAGAAACATTTGAATTTGCTGCCTCGCTTTCTAAAAGCATCAGATCTGTATCTTATTAAGGCACAGCTGAAGTTGTTAACAGATTTCAGATGCTTTTCCCGTGAAGGGTGAGACTGTAGCATTTGAGCTAGGGCATTTTTTCTGCAGCGTATTTATATGCTTATGGTTTCTGTAGATGCCAGTAACATCAGCACATCTGTAGCATCGGATATCAATAAGCACTATACCTTTTCTACTGTATGTGCTAGGAAATTAAGACATATTTGGCAACTGTTTATAGCACTTCAAACTTCTAATTACTGTGATAACTAGCAATTATTAATAAGGTTAGGAATCATTATATACAAGTTGTTTAGTGATGGAGAGGATAGGCATACTGTGTAGAAGGATCTTCTTGTTTCCTGAAATAGCAATGAACAAATTTCCATACAAAAATGGCAGCTTTGTATGTTCTGAGGCAATTTTCTGAAAGGTAAGTCTTTGAATGGTTATGCATTATTTCAATTTCTTCTGCATTTAAAGCAATGAGCCCAGTTCTAATAGTCTTAAAAAAACATCACCAGCTGTGAACAGTTCGATTTGTTTATCTGCAACAACAATACTTGTAAAAAAGGGGACAGAGGCTGAATTTTATGGAGCAGATTTGCTGCTGTCAAAAGAGTCAAGTCCTGCAGTGGTGTAATTTTTGTGTGGCAGGTACATGATGAATCTGTCATGATCTGTGTCTCTCATTCACTGAAGACATGTGATTTCCAAGAGTTGCTAAGTGATGTGGGATGGCAAAGTATGGGATTTTGATAAAGGAAGGATGGGTAATACTTCTCTTTCTCTGCCAGAATTAATCTGATTGCCGTTCCCATTATCCCATTCCAATACTTTTGAAAGGTTGCCTGAAGCAGAAGTCAGTAGTGGAGAACAGTTATGATGTGATGGTAGTAGCATGTAAGTTTTGTTCTGTTCACCAGCTGTGTTTCAATGTAAAGGATCACCTGTGGTAGTTTTACATCTTCATTCTTCTCTTTTCAGCATAACTTTTCAAACAAGCAGTCAGGTATGGCTGTGGAATGAACATGGTATGAGTTGCACCAAAAGGTTAAATGTATGGAGAGTTACTGTGGACCAGAAAATTCGTAGTAACATTTTGTCTATGTGCTCTTAACCAGAAAAAATGTTAGGTAATTAGATTTAGCCTATTTTCTTTGGACTTCATTAGTACAAGCTTCTATATAGACTAATTATCTCTGCTTATTAGTCAGACTAATATTGCACTGTCTGTCTTGTTTCTGGTACTTGAATTAATGTTTTCAGAGGTCTTGTGGGTAGCTCACCTCAGATTTGATTTTTGTGATGTAGAAATACTCCTGTTACACCATTTAATAGGGCTGTGCCTGGCCACCCCTGCCCCATGGAGCAAAGTAGGCAGTCACAGCTCTTCCACATATCTTAGAGGTCTGGTCAAAGTTGGTCCAAACTAGCCCTAGCAAACAGCCAGGTATACCACAAAATCTAGTGTGGTACTAGGGAGTATCTAAGACACAGCTAAAATAGGTTATAGGGTTTCTTTTTTCTTTGCTAAACAAAATAAATTTTTTTGCAGCTGAGATATGCAGTTGTCTCTTCATGTTACTAAAAGTAGCCTTCAGCAAAATGGCTTAAAATCTTTGGTGGACATTAAAGACATTAAGGTAGTGGAAAGTGTGTTTTCTTCTTTTATAGGTGTATCTTTTGGTCAGTGCTTTAATGCAATGATTGATGAAAATGTTGTCTGTGGCTGACATCTGGGATTATTAATGGATGTAGAATCAAATTTCTTTGGCATTAGAGGAAAAGGGAGATCTATGTCTCACAAGATAAAATGTTCAAATGTGAATGGACCTTCAGTTTAATTTTAGGTATTACACTTTAAACTTGCCACTCTAATAAATGTTGCTTTTTGCTCCTATTACTTAGGTCTGTTTTACTTACAAAAATGTGTAACTTGGTAATAAATAAAAGCAAGAGCTTTGAATTTTCTGGCTAAAATCTGAAGCTTTATATGTGCAAAATTTTAATCAGAGACAAAAGGGCATGAAGTACAAGCAAATAGGAAGTTTAGAAGGTGGTACATTACTGTTACATTTTGTAGCACTCCATGAGTTAAAACTAGAGCACAGCACAAGGCTGCTATTGTGAGAAGCCAACTCAAGGATTTTTAATGCTGTAAGACAAAGGGTTCCCTTAGCTAAAAATAATCTTTTCTTTCCTCCTGCTCCTAAGCTTTTTCCTCCAGGGAGCAGAATCATTATGCTGCGTGTGCGTGCTCAGTGCATTGCAGGAGTTGCTGAGATTTATGACGTCATGGGTCTAAGCTTTCCTCTTTTGCCACAAGGTCTGCACGCCTAGCAGTTGCCCTTTGTGTCTTTCTAAAATGCCACTTTGATGTACTAATGTGCTTTTTACCTATGTAGACAGCAGCGTTTACTGTTCTAGGTCAGTAAATTTACAAAAGGAAAGCATGGATAAAGAAAGTGGGCTTTTTTTGTTAGACAAAGCTTTCCCTCGATTTTTAGGGCTTGTTAATCAAACAAAACAAAACAAAACACACACCTCATCAAGATTTTACATGGTTCACTTGTCAGGCAGAAGTGTGCCTGGAATCCATTTCCCTCAGAGGTCAAAGATCAGCAGCGCTAAGGCAGCCGAGGGAATGATTCCCCTGTGACACTTTTGCTGTGTTTTGATGAAAGTGAAAGCCATGTGGTGCAGCCATGAAAAAGCAAACAGACTTTTTTTTTTTTTTCCCTGTGGCAGTGGTGAATTTTGAAGCTAAGCACAGCAGGTAGGAAGAGTCTAATATTTGAAAAGCACTGGTACTCCGAGACACTAAAGCACTTACCTCTGTCTCCTTAACAGCTTGGTACATTTCCTACACAAATCTGGGTTTTTTAAGATTCACAGTAAATTTTTTTTGCCTAAGAGCTCAAGTGTTTCTCTTCATTAATCCCACACTGGCATCAGGAGAATTGTGTATGCAACAACATGGGAAATTATAATGTGGCAAATAATATGTATAATATGTTACTTACTAGAAGAAGTATACTTCACAGAATCACAGGATATGCTGAGTTGGAAGGGACTCACAAGGAAGTAGCCGTGTTTACTTAAATATGCAAGTGATATATTTTGGAGTACTACCTATGAATGGGGTTAAAAGCCAAGGTTGTAATTCATTTACTGTAGCTTTTATTACTATGCCAGAAATAATGTATTACTCATGTATTTGGTTATACAATTCTATTCTCTTGACGGAGTATTTCCTTTCAGTGGGTCACAAGCCTCTTACTTCCGACCCATTTGACTGTTATATGGTGTTGATTCCATTGTATTGCCCCATTCCGGGCGTCGTTTAATGCAAATACTTCCATCTCTTATATGTACAGCTTTCTATTTTGCATTTTCCTGACACTTGATGAACATGGAATTTTTATAAGATAATAAATAACAATGCTGCAAAAGCCAGCTAGGAAGAAAATTATCAAGGGATTTTTTATGACTCAGGGAATCAGTAATGGAATACAGAGTTTTTCACCTCTAGGGCACTGATTCAAATATAACCTAGGTCATTAGTGAACAAAAATCATTACCAGCAGCTGCTCAGTGACCTACAGAATGGGAAATGAGTTTATGGTCTCAATACAGTTTCTGCTAGATGTGTATACAGCTAACACAGAAATCACAGTCAGTGTTGGCTTCCTTGTTGACATTCTCACTGAAGAAACTAAAATCCAAACAGATGCATGGAGTGACTAAATGGCTCTCACATTTGTGAGTATGAAAAGCATTTGGCTGATATGAGAAAGAAGAGAAATCCCATTGACAGCATGTTTAAGAAAATGTACAGCTGACAGATATTGATTGAAAATCCTCTCTCCCCTAATAAGGATAGATTCCTTTTCAAGTGACTGCTGCTGTGGATGTCCGAAGGCCTTGATTTAGGCTTGTAGAGATTTCAGTGTCATTAACATATTATGTCGCCAATGAAGCAAAGAATCGTGGGTTGAAATAACAAAGCGTTAGGATTGCCAAGAGATGAATTTCAGTTTCTAAAAGTTTAGGTGGGGATTGTGCAGCAGCACAAACAATGTGGGTGGAAAAATGTTGTGGGTGGTGGGAGGGATTTCATGGCAGCTCTTTCCACATGACTGAATTAGTTATTGGCTTATCTTCTAAACCAGTTATGTGTTCTCGCCTCAGCTGATGGATGTAGGAAGAAGATAGATTTTTTTTCTTGGCCTTTTTACTAAGAACAAATATATCCTCAGCTTACTATCTGATACATCTTCTCTGACAGCCCTTGCAGTCACATAAATTTCATGAGCTCTGTAAGTCATTTCCATCTTAAACTACATTGAACTTAGAGCTTAACTGACTAAGGACTTGACATTGAGCAGATTTTCTTCTTGTGTGATTTTTATAGAATCTGCTAAATTCTTGGTTGTGTTAAATTTTTCCTTTTTAATTTAATATTCCCAGCAAATGAATAGGTAGTGTTATAAATGCTTTCATATTTTTAGACAATTGATCGAATTGGTTACATTTTATTATACGGTTCTGACTTCTTTTAAAAAATAATTACAAACTTGATTGCACTTCAGATAAGTTTTCCTGGAATAAGAAAGACATAGCAGTGCTGTTTATGCCTCATTTAGTTGATTAAACAGGTTAATCTGCGATAAATCGTCTGTGAACATGCCATGAAAACAAACAGCTGCAAGAGACGTTCTTGACTGCATTGTTGTTAGGATTTCATATTATTTATCTAGGTGTGATACTAAATCATTGCTGCTGGGTTAGAGATACAAAGTTCATGAAACTGTTCTCAGTTTTGCAGAGTGGGCAAAGCAGTTATGTGCAAACATGATCCATAATGGCTATATGAGACCAGCGGTGTTTTAACTTGGCAACAAAGTGCCTTCCTTGTGTGTAGTGCACCAGTAACTTATCTTTATTTTACCTAAGCCCATTTGGTCATACCCTGATATCCATTAACTACAACAAATAGCTTTGCAAAGTAGATTTTTCTTTATATAGCCAATCCTGCCCTTGTTGAAAACCTTTTGCAGGGTTTCCTCTGCCTCATTCTGGGGGAGGCGCACTCTGTTCTTTATGAGTAACTCAAGTACTTAGCACCGAAACCAGTCAGCTTAGGAAGATTGAAGGGTCTCAGCAAAAAGACAGAAAAGCCATTGTGCTGCTTCATTTCCTTCTTTTCTGCATGTCCCATGTTCTGGCAGTGTGAAAGCCTAAGGGCTGCCAAGCAGAATAATCATGCACCTGGTAGACCATGGGGATGCTTATCAAGGGGAGAATTTGCAGTATGGTCTCGGGAGATCAGAACTGACCCTGCTTGGCTTGACTTGAAAATACTGTTCCAGCATACCCTAGAGATGACATCTTCATGGAAAAAGTATATTTGGCCTATTCTGATTCACTTATTTTTGGCTCAGATAATAAATCTTCCCAGAGAGCAAGGCAAGAGAAGAAGCTCTCTCAGTAGACAGCTAGACAACTAGGCTGGGACCTGCCATTATATCTCCTCTGTGGTGCCATAAGTAGATTAATGCAAGAATTTTAATTTATTGCAGGGCATTTTTTTGATATTTACCTTATCAACCTTCTATTAAGTAAAAGCAAACCCTCCACATCTGATCCTGTCCTAAAAAGAAGGCAATTTAAGTAGAACACAGAGGCCCAGTTGAAGAAAATATGACACACTGCCTCTATCACTTCACAGGTGAGAGTAGGGATGCAGCTCACCTGAGGCTGTGTGGAGATCTGTGAACCATTGTGATGACAAATCCTTGTCTCCTGAATTTCAGCTGTAAGATCATCTTTTTTCCAGCTTCAGTCATGAATAAGATTGTCATCATTTTAATCTTTTTCATATATGAAATAGAAGCACTTGAAATGTGTTTTTTTTCTTTGTGAGGAGAATCTTGTTATGTGCCCTGGCTTCCCTTAGATTTAGGGCAATGTCTCTGTGGATGCACAGGCTCACTGGTATAAACAGAAGCTATTCTTAAACTCCACTAAATTACCTTGGAGACTGGCTGCTTTGAACTGAAAATCCAAAATCCAGTAAAAGGTACAACAAAGTTTGCTTGTGGCACCCCAAACACATTAATGTATTTCAGAGAATTAATTTTTCTAACTTGGGTATGGCTCACCTCATTGTTGAATGGAGGGAAGGGCAAAAAATGCCAACTAAATTTTTACTAACCTACTTTCCTGACCTCTAGGCCTGGAGCAGGAGGGAGAGGTGACACTGCCAAGGCTGCAGTCTCTCTGGCACTACGGTGGACGTTGAAGCTGTGACATAGCACAGCCTGGCTTCCTGTAGCTTTTCTGTTTGTGTGTGGGCAACATTCTCAGTCAAATGATGTACTTTCTCTTGACAAGCAAAAATTATTTAAAAATCCCTTTTTCTACACTTCACAAAAATTCTAATCACTTTAAGCTGATTTTAAAATGCTTTCTTAATTTGATTTTCTGGCTTGAACAGACTTTGGAATATTTTTTCTACTAAAACATGGGCATTTTCACAAGTTGAAGCAGATGTTTGTTATCAAGACAAGATCATGTCCAGCCTTTTTGGCACATGACTCTTTACTGCCATTGCTGCTATATACTTGGTATTAATGCTTCTGTTTGCTTTAACTGGCTTTTGCCCTGACTTCAGGTTATCTTTTCCTTCTTATTTTAACCTGAAATAACTACAGCAGCCAGTTCTACTGAAAGATATTGCCTAAATTGTTGTTTTTTAAGCCTCTTAAAAGGCCAGTTACTCATATGGTATGCCAGGGCTGGAGCGCTTTCCAGAGCTTGTGAGGATTATTCCTAATGCTGATCCACAATGGGAAAATTGCAATTTATTGATTGGAGGTGTAGGAAAAACTGGAGGGTCTGGTAGAGAAGGATTCTAATTCTAATATACATGTTAGTACATTATACATAGTACAAATCCTTTTGTCTGTTGTACAAAAAAGAAACAGTGGATACTAAGATAGATATTGTAAGGGGAGAGGTTGAAAAATACAGTGTTGGGCAAGAGTTGCTTCCTCTGTGCATCACTGCTTTCAGCCAACTTAGGTGAATCCAGGCGAGGAACACAGATGTAATCACTAATTTAGAGAAGTCCCCTATACCTGTTTTGTAAGGAGGGGGCCTGTGGCACACAGCAGGGACCTGGCCAGGCAGCAGGGCTTCAGGCTCAGCCCCAGGATCATCCCTCCCTGCTATGGCCCGTGCGGGCTCCCCAGCCTGACACGCCTGGACCGGAGCTCGTGAGGGCTCCAGGCTGCAGAGTCTGTTCCCATCATCCTGAGTCGCCTCACGCTGGGGTCATGCCTTGCTCCTGCCCCCGCCCTGGATCCTGGGACTTGAGTCCTGCTGGAAGGCTCTCATGACCGGCTGTCCAGGCAACCTCTGGCCAGCCTGCCCCCGCCTCCTGGTGACCCCGCTCAGGAGAGCCCTGTGCTCCAGAGCCAGTTGCTGCCCCATTCCACCGCCAGATGCACAGCCCGGCGTGATCTGAGGCTGGGGCATTCTCCACAGGGCTTGTGCCCATTTAACCATCTTGAAAGTTAAGTTTTAAAAGCCCGATCTTGAGTTTCTTTTTAATAAATCTTTATTATTTGAAAGGTCATCCAACAGGAGGTTATTGCCCTCCAGGCTGGGTTTGTTTGTATTAAAACACGATCGTCTTTCGTATCCAAATTGCTTTCATATCCATTTCCATTCAGATGGCCAAGGTATCGCTAGCTGGCATTTGTGCAAAGCCTCCATTTGCATAATAATGTTTGAGTAGGTCATGATGACTAAGCAGTTTAATCTCTCCTGTTTGTGATCTTCTTCCTTAAACCTTGTTATATCAGACGGACATGTTACACTGTTCCAATTAACACAGAAATCTTTAAGGATTTGTTTTGCTTGGGTTGTAGGACTTGTAAGGTGGTAGTTCTGTGACAAGGCAGAGGTTGATTATAACCATTATTGGTCAACTGCGTGGTCTTTCTGCCACCTTGTGGGGAAGAATCACTAAACTGTTGAGATGAAACGGAAAGGAAGACATGAATGTTAAAATCCATATTTTTCATAAATGGGTCTAGGAGCTACTGTAGCAGAACAGAAATCATTGCTCTCTCCAAAAGTCTTTTAAATTGATTTAAAAAAAAGTGCTGAGATTCCCCCCAGACTGCTAAAACCTAGACCACTTGCAGCTATACTAAACTATTTCCACATGTTTTCTGTGCTCAGTTTTCTGTGTTTCATACCTATACCTTCACAACACCAGCCCTTCTGGCCTCCCCAGCTCACTAATTTTGAACAATACAGGTTCATAGGACATGCTACCTCATAGCTTATTTTACAAGGGTTACCACGGCTATTTTTTAATTCAGTTGTAGCAGATGTAATTAGCCTAAGAGATGCACCAGCCTCTGTTCAGTGGCTATGGTCAATGTTAGTGAGCACCACAGGTTAATAATTTCTGTCTTCTAATTCCTGGCTGAGCCCCCAGCATCCAGCCTGGATATAGACACTGAAATGGCGCTGTTGCCAAATGCAAAACTTTTTGTCAAGGGTAGCCAAGTCATTAAAAGATGACTCTTACCTGGAAGCATGATTTGTTTCACCCAGACATGTCAGAATTTGTTAAGTAGCTATATTTAAACCTCTATTGCATATATACAAAACCTCTGTGCTATATACTGGAAGTAGAAATTTCAGACTGTTGCAGCTCTGTGCATTACAGATCTTCAATGAACTAGGAAGTAAAATCTTCTTTAAAGTGTGACTTCTTGATTGACTGTCAAATTTCCTTCTTTTCTTTCTCTGCTGTGTAAAGGACAGAAAATCCAGCTTTTCCCCTTCCGTGTTTTGGGACTTCAAAGAAATGGAAAAGATTAGTTTTGTTCGCTGCCACTTGCATTTTGCATGATCAATGGTGATGTGAATGCTTTAAACTAAATAAAAAGCCCCTCTGATTTTAGAGTATTTTACAGAGGTGAACTATTCAGACAGATTTTTATCAGCTACTGTTAGAATGATATATGCCAACCAAATTTGGGTTCCTTTGTGCTAGGTCCTCTACACCTATGTACTACCCAGAGAGTAATGAGACACTGGCACAGGTTGCCCAGTGGTTGCCCCATCCCTGGAAGTGTTCAAGGTCAGGCTGGGTGGGGCCCCGAGTAACCTGGTCTAGTGGGTGGTGTCCCTGCTCGTAGTGGTTCCATTTTTATTATTATTTAATTATATTTTTCAACAGTAGCATTACATTTTTCATAGAGGGCAATAGAAATTTTTTATTTTCCTGGTTTGCCTTTCTTTACTTCTACAGTTCTACAGAGAAAGATCTCATGCATTAGTTAATTTTCTTTTTTTAATTTGTTTTTTTTTTTTCATGGTTAGAACAAATGTTAGAATATAGATGTTGGTGGTAGAAATATCTATATCTTGGTTTTGATTAGCTGTATAATTCCAGTCTCTACAAAGATGTCTTTCCCAATTCTTCTGTGCCAATGGCCTGACTCATCCTTGCTCTGGATGGCAGAAATCTACTGTAATTTCCCCCAGGATCTGTAGCAAGCAACCAACATTTTGTGGAATGCTTTTGGGGAACACATTTTCAGTTTGGCAGTTCTTCTTTCAGTTCACTTGGCTTTATTCTTAGTTTTCACTGCCAGATGTAGCAAAGAACATAGTCCCTAGCTTTTCCTTGAATTTTATCTTAGTATTTAAATACAGGTTATGAACATAAGCATATCAGAGACTAGAAATAAAGTTGGTTACCAAGCTGAATCTTACTTTATTTTTGACTCTATGTAGGCCAAAGCAGTACAGTGCAGAAAAGCCCAATATAAGTAGGAGTAAGATCTCTGTGTGTCACCTCGTTCTGCTTTTTATAGAAGAGAAGAAGCAGATTTGTTGTTTTGTAAGTTTGCTGTGTTAAATCTTTCAGTGTAGTCCTGGCAATCTTGGCTCTCAGTCAGCAGAAATTACCTAGATTTTTTTTTTTTGCTGACAATGAGTATCACAACATGAAATGGACTTAATTGCTGTGACTGTTAATTAATCATACTTATTCCACTGTGCTCTGGAGGATCCCTTCCAAGGTAGGCATGTGGGTGCTCTTTCTGTGTTAGCTGAGCCCTGGAAAGTTTGATTGCAAAGAGATTTGGAGGTGGCTGTATGAGGGAAACATAAAAGCTGGATAAGAAGGGAATTCCAACTTCCTCAGAGAAACTGGCTTTATGTTATGGCTGTCCAGCCTGTAGCAACTTTTATCAGCTCCTGGAGTATTTTTTCCTTTGAGGTATCAATACAAATGCTGAGACTCAGATTAGTTCTGTGTAGACAGTGATATTGGTGTAGTTATTCGTGCTTAAGAAAGAAAAAAATAACCTGTGTTTTAGTCCTCGAATTTATAGTGAAAATTCTGTGCAGTCCTTGCCCAGGTGTCTCAAGCAAAGATAATTTTACAAAGAAGGAAACTGCCTCAACAGAGATAGCAGCCTCTTCACTGATGCCTGTGTCACCAGAAGAGAAATTTTATTTTGTCTGTGTAAATAAATACAGGTTATTACAGAAGAAAATATGCTCTAGGCATATTCTGAGTCAACAAAGTTGTGCCTTAATTCAGTACTGTGCAGAGTTCAGCCTAATACTTAAAAAATACTTAGCAAATTCAGAAAAGGTAAGTTATTATTTTCTATGTTTACTCCTTCTGCTAAAAAGTTTTTACATTACTATTTTTAAATTTAAAGAATTAATTAGAACACGTGGCCCTTTAATGTGAAAAATAAATTCTATTTTAAATTTAAACCTTCAAGTAAAGAATTCCATTATTTTGAAATTCACACCCGAGCCAACTGAAGTAATTTTTTGCTCTCATATGACATATGATCTGTAAACTCTGAGAATTTTATTATACATCTTATGTAGAACAATCTAGGGAAGGCAGAAAATGTTTTCTCTCTTCAATCACTTTCATTCTTTTCTTTTTTATTTTCAGAGGGCAAAACATTCTACTTTGAGAGAACATACTGTGGGTTTGGGGTTTATTGTTTTCCTCAAATGTGAAAAGGTCAATACCAGAGTGTGATTGAGCCTGGAGGGCAGTGACTGAATTAAATGAAGTCGTAGCTACTGAATAAAACTTTTTGAGACAAATATATACACATCTAGTGTATCTCCATATATGTATATGTAGGTCTATATTATATATATTTACATATATTAAAGCTGTTTCATAGTACAACTCAGAAATGCTATTCTGAAGAGTCAGACTAAGTGGTAGTTGAACAATGGATCACGATTTTTGCAGGACCTCTCATAGGTTTCAATTTCTTTTCCAAAATAAAAGCTTAAGTACAAAGCTTAAGTATATTCAGTGCCATTTAGGACTCTTAGTAGTCAAGTGAGCCTGCAGTGTAGGGATTGACAACTGAAATTTTCTGTTGCAAATCAATTTAATTTCACTGACTGTCATGTTCTGTTGCATCATGGTAAGCTGTAGGTGAGTTATCCTATCCGTGTAGGCTGAAATCTGTATGCAGGCAGCCCCATGGCTTCGTTCAATTTGCTGACAAGAGTAAAAAACACAAAAAAATTCAACAAGAGGAAAAAAAATTCAATTGCACTTGTATGGATTTATTTCAACAATTTCAATCTAATGCCCCTAGTAAGCTTTAGCAGGTTTCACATCCCATGGTGACTCTCTTTCACTCTTCTGTGCAGAAGCTTAAAGCAGAGCTGAGTTATGTTGGGATGTGCAATCTGTGGCTGACCAGTTCCATCTTGTCTCCTGTTAGTAGCATCCAGCCTTTTGCAAATGATGCTAAGAAAAGCCTCACAGCCAGCAGGATTTTCCTTACTTCTTCTGCAAAATCTGTGTAGAAAAGAATGCACATATGCTTCCCTGTCTTTGAGCCAAATGGCGTTGTGAGATGATGTTCATAGTCTTATTATCTCAGAGGTTCCACACAGTGATATTCCACACATGAAATGATGGAATGTCTGGAAAGCACTGGAAACAGGCTGACACCTCCCATTGAAACTGTCAGAATGTGGCAGCTTGGTCTCTCTGAATCAGAAAATGCTCAGAGAGCTGGAGGCAGCATGAATCAGGCTCACATTCCTGTGTCCAAGGCTCAGGCAGCAGTATCTAGGGAGACTTGATTGTCAGACTGGCTTCAAATCTAGAAAAAAAAAACAAGAGCAATGAACAAATATTTAAAATAATAGTGAATTTAGACATATATGCATTCAAATACTACCAAAGATGTATGTTATTAAACCCTGCCTGCTTCTAGACCTCAGCCCATGACAACTCTTAATTTCACCCTAGGCCACTACTGCTAAACCACTGTAGCCTAAATCTGAGTTCAGTTTCTTGAGGCATTTTAGTCCAAACCCTACATGACTCGTTTGAGCTCAGAGGGTCTAAAACTGGGATGCTTTCTGCGTCATCTACTGTTTTAATCCTACCTTGTTGTGGCAGATTGCTGTCAAGAGTAACAAGGGGGCTAGGTAACTGTGTAACAAAGGGGAAGGTTCTCTTTTGTATTTACAGGGACAGCTCTGCAAGAAGGGCAGAGGGAACTCCTTCCTCCCACTGTTAGCTGCCACACTGCTTCTCAGTGTCCCATTACTGATCCTTCATGTGCTCCTTGCTGTTGTAAGTTGCCACTGCTGTTTCCTCATTCACATCAAGTCAGAGACAGACTATGACATTACCATCAGGATATACAGCATATGTAGTGTGGGTTTTTTTTAATTGTGTCATGTAATTTCTGTTCTTTCTACTCCCATGCAGACAAAACAAACCCCAAACAAACCAGCTTCTTCCCTGGGAGGGTAGAGTAGCACTGGAGCAGGTTATGCAGAGACTGGGAGAGCTTCATCCTTGGATGGTTTCGAGACTTGGCAGGAAAAGCTGCCACTGACCTGATCTGGTTCTGGCTACAGCTCAGCATTATCCAAGCCATGAGTTGGACCAAAGCCCTTGAGAAGTTCTTTCCTACTATCATTTCTATGATTGATCCATCCTCTGCAGCCATGGGCTGCAAAATCAAGGAGGGTTATGACCCAGTGTAAAGGAAGAATTCAGTTCTCACCTTTCACAGTCGAGTTGTGTCTTCTGCAGGAGTAATATGCATGTCTGTTCTTGCCTTGCAGTAAGATTACTCAAGCACACCTGCTTTTGTGGATTTCCTTTCCTTTCCTTTCCTTTCCTTTCCTTTCCTTTCCTTTCCTTTCCTTTCCTTTCCTTTCCTTTCCTTTCCTTTCCTTTCCTTTCCTTTCCTTTCCTTTCCTTTCCTTTCCTTTCCTTTCCTTTCCTTTCCTTTCCTTTCCTTTCCTTTCNTGCTACTTTCAGAGATGAGTAGCTACAGAAAAAATAGATGGTGTGGAAACCCACACTACACCAGAACATTCTGCAAATTCAAAGTGTTCATGCTCCTGTGCTTATGTGTTGCTTTTGTGCAAATTTGGATGATGACTAAGCATACTTCCAAGAAGAGATGATGATGTATTGAGATGGGCATGTATTTTCATTTTCCTGGCAAGACTTGGTTAAACATACCATGTCACTCATCCCATTGGGAGAGAGCATATATCCTTAATTACCCAGGAAATAACACCAGCTGTGTACCCAAAGCTATTTCTGGGATATGTCTTTCAAAATTCTGACATAACATTTACAGGAGGATTCCTGGAATAACTTTCTCTTCTCTTTCAGCATTTTTGAAATGCCCTGTAGATAATGTTCAGGTCTTTTTGTATCTAGGAAAAACATATCTTGAAAATAAATCTTTGAAAGGTTGAAAGCTTAGTATTGTCATGGATTGCCCTAGGATAAGGGACCTATGGATTTCTCTTTCCATTCTACAATAATTTTGGTCTCATACACTTTACAATAATTATATAACCCCCTGTCTATGTTCCAGAGCAACCAAGTTTTATGTGGAAGTTTAGCTTATTTGAGGATGGTTCATTAAATTATGCTGCTTTATGGAAGCTGAAGTTAGCTCTTGACAGTATTAATGAACATATTTAAATCTTAGTGCACCAAACAAATAACTGCCTTCAGGTAGGGAAACACATATTCTTTGTTCCCTTTGCCATTTTTTTGTGTCTGAATACATCTTCAGGATACAAAAGTTACAAGAGTTGAAGAGGCAAACATTTTGGTAGTTCAGTTTTCCACTACTGATTTGATTAGAGATTTGAAAGAGCACATTGTTGAATGTAGGCTTCTGAAAAAAAATCACCAAATATCTGAGAAGTCAAATGTTCTCTGCAATTTTAATAATACAGAAAGCATTTAGTATTTAGGAAAAGGTAGGTGACAGACATTGAAACAAACTATTATTTTATTCCCAATTGTACTAGTATGATTGACATATATTTAAAAATAATCCCTCTAATAAGGAGAGTTTCTGAACAGACATTCAAGGTTTAATTTTACTGAAGAACGTGACAGTCATTTCTAGCTGCAGGAAGCCAGCAAAGGATCTTCAGTGCACTGCCAACAAAGTTATTCCCTCAGCAGGTGAAACAGGGTGGTTGGTAGAGTATTTGAGCACTTTCAAGCAGGACCTTCATCAAAGATTAGACTTGAATGAGAAAATTATGAATCACATGTGTTCTTCCTGCTTGAGGAGCAAAGGAGAGAAGTGACCAGAATTTCCATGCCAAGGAGAGACAGATGGGCTGTGAGCTCCCTTCCAGTAGATGAGACATTGACTTTGGCTTCAATATCCTTATTAGAGTAGGGTGAGCACTTGCTGGGGATAGTCTCTCAGAAATAAAGCATTTAATTTGGTTTGGTTGGTGTTTTTATGTTTGTTTTATTTTTTTTGTCTGATTATTTGTTTTATTTCTACAACACTGAGTTCAGGTTTTCATTGAATTATATATGAAGTCCACAAGATCTCATTCCTGACTCATAATGAACACCTCAGCACCTACCATTGTATTTGCAAATTAGGATAATTTTTCCTATGTATATTATTTCACAGTGCTACTTTGTCTTCTGAAATTTATCTGCAATTTGAATGCATCTCCATTTGTGTAACTTTCTTTTGTGCTTTTTCAGAGACAGCCTTTGTCCTTAACAGACTAAATTTGAATTACCAGCACAACACCCCACCTCACCTACTGTCAGAAATCCCCTGGTGACATCTCTCTACTGCACAAACCATTTTCTTCTACTCTCTCCTTCATATATTTAATCTAAAAATTCCTTTTTGTTTCCTGGCTGTTTATTATTCTTGAGCACCTATGGAATCACTTTGTTGAGTCCCTTTTGGAAATCCACATAGGTAGTATTTTTGATTGATGATGTACTTTTTCTGTGCCTATAAAGTGTGTCTTGAAGTAGCCAGTCTCTAGGTCTTCCTGCAAATATTTAGCTCTCAGGTTCCTCATATAGCTTCTTTTAAGAAGCTGTCTACATAGCAACTTCCTGAAATTAATTCAGTTATGGTGTGTTGTTCCTCCTGTAAGGAGGACATTTTTATAAGTCACAGAAAAACTCTTGATCATGACTTTTTGAAATAGGTACCATGTGCTACTCTGAAGTTAGATGTTTTATTTCTATTCTATGCCACTAACTATTCCCTCTTGCTCCATATATCATATTTATCCACTTTTTCTTATTGGAGATAATCACTGTATTGCTTCTATCCAGCACCCTTCTCTGCTCTTAAGTACCAGCTCCATTTTCCACTCATGTGTTCAGCTAAGGGATTTTTTTAAAGCTTTTTTTTTAGCTCGTTCATATCTTTGAAATTATATTCTTATGTTTATAAGGAAAATTTTCCAGCTTTGTGAAGTTGGCCTAATGAGAATATGGCCTTTTCCAACTCCACTTGTAGTGCTGATCATCTTGAAGGGCTGCTGGTACCTTGATACCTCTGCCTTATAACCTGCACAATGCATAGAAAAAAAACCCAAAACAATGGAATCTTAAGATTTCTATGAAATTGTGAGGAAGATCTTCAGAGCTTATAAGAAACTTTGCCAAACGAATGATAGTATACTATCTGTTCTGGAGGGTTTTTAAGGATGAAGAAGTTTTGTGCTTTAAACTGGTTTGGAGATGGAAATAAGAGATTGGTATGGTAGTGTTTTGTTAGGAAGAAACTGAAATTGAAGCAAATAACACTTGTGAGAAAGCAGACAAATGCAGAGAGCCATGCAGGCAAAGTGACAGTCAACAAAAAATGGCTTTAGTTTCAGTCTAAAGCTATCAAGGTCAGATGAAAAAGGTGGCAGTAACTGAGTCATGAAATGATGACTAAATATATTAAATCTGTAGCTGTGTCTATGCACAGGAAGCAGGGATGTTACCTAAAGTCAAGGCAAAAGCACTCCATAGGGTTTAAAGCCTGTGGTAATTTTGCTGACTGTTGAAGAGGGACACAGGCATTTGTTTTCCTTTGTTAAAGGGAATTCTGGCCTTTGGAGGAGCAATATACAAGTAAAATATCACTTTTTTCTCTTTTAGATCATTAATGTCACTTTCAGTTTTTTGATTATTATCATGAAGAGGCAGATGCAGAGAATTTGAGGCTGGGCTATCTTTGTTTTGTTTTATTTTGTTTTGTTTTGTTTGAATTTCAAGTATTCCTACTGTAAAAATCCACATATATAATTGATTTCTATTCTTTTATATCTGAATACAATAAAACATACATTCTTACTAACTAGAAAATTAATTTGTGCAGAGAATATTAAACAACTTAAACCAGACAGTAAACCAATTTATTTAATGGAAATTTCCAGGAGTCTTGTAAGATCCAGATTTTGTTTTTAATGAAAACCTTACAATTATCTAGTCTGGTAAATGCACATTCAGAACTGAAAGCTTTAAGTAGATACACAAACTCTGCATAGATTTATGGTTTTCAAGGTATTGAGTTACCCAGTCATATATTAACTAACCATGCACTATAAAAATGAAGAATTGTTCCCCTTGCTGGCAGCCAGTAGTTCTATATATTATCATGTAATATTCTTCATATGAAAATGTATTCTGATTTACTATATACTGATAATTCAAAGATTACTAAAGAAAAGTCTCTTATACTGTAAATCAGTCCTTTGCCTATTTCACAGTATCAAAATTAAGCTTCACTTGATGGCCAGACTGTGTCTGCTGGGTCTGCTCTTTGGCCTTGGTTTGTAGCTCCTATGCATGTACCTGCATCAAACCTACATTGTACATAACATTTTGTTATGGACCTTTTATTTTGGGTAAATTAGAAATATGGATCTGGATTTACCTCAGGTAGGATAAAATACAAAAAATTACACGTGTTGTTCAAAAAACCTGTTTTATAGGTCCCTGTTAGGATCTGGCTGCTTGCCTTGGCTAAGATAGAAAACACTAGAATTAACATTTAACTGGTTTGTGTGAATGCTTTCAAACATGGTCTGTAATTATAATGCTTGTGTTATTTCCTCCCTTCAAAATGCCTGCATGGGAAGGATCTGTGATAAATGAGTGAAAGCAAAAAAGGAAAGTAGAAGATTTCTGTAGCATCCATCATTCCTCTGTAGCAGAAAATGAAAGCATGCAGCAAGTACAGAAAAGCTTTAAAAAAGTTCATAAATTAGGTCATCAAGTTCAGAATGGTCTTTGCCTGTGTTTCTGCTTCTGATACAAAGCTTCTGTAGAATGCTGACCAGTTTATTTAGGCTAAACTTCTGACACATTGATATTTGTTTTCTTGATCCTGACTTGAAACCCAAGGAACTGGCTTGCCAAGTGCTCAGGGCTGAAACTGAAATCAACAGCAGCTGGGCTTCAAATAAAAAAACCTGCTACAGGAAAGCATGACACCTTGAAAATTCAAATCTTTGGTCAGAAACACAGTATTTGTTGGACTTTAATTTTTAATCTTTGTGTGCCTTTGTTCATTTTCCTGGAAGCAGGATTAAAACCTCTTTCATTATAGAGATTTTGTGAGCATGAAGGAGTCTTACTCAGTAAGAAGTATATAGGAAGCTTCACAATGAGATTAAATCATTCTGCCCCTTGAATTCATACAATGAATGATAGCCTATGGCTGTCCACTGAATAAGAATAAAGCAGGATGGAGGAACAACGTGCTAAATAAAGCTGACCTACCTTACATGGAAAATTAGATGGTGTCTCTGAGTTGAACAAATATATCTCTGTTTGTGAGAGAACAATTTATCAAAGTGAGGGTAGACAAGTGTTTCACAAAGCCCATGGAAAAGGGAAATCTTGTATAAGCACAGTATGAAAAGAAGGACACAGAAGATAGGAAAATATATGCTCTGTGATATTTGGTCAAGAGGAGGTACAAACCCCTCAGGAAAAGGGGGGGACAAGCACATAAAAGGACCAATACATACAAGTGTTATGTAACTGCACTGAAGAAAATGTCAGACTGTCTTCTGTCATCGCCAGCCCTGATCCTGCATCAAGCACTGACTGAGGTATGAACCCTGCCTCACCAAGCCCAGAAAAAATATGTCAGAGAAATATGCAGTTTGGAGGGAGAGGTGAAACCATCTATCAACATACTTTTCCTAAAGGTGGGAGTGCCACAGACTCAACTATTCAGCCTCAGTCAGTCAATTTATTTTACTAATTTGGCAGGATACAAACTTAGCAAAAATTGGATCATTTTCTGCTGAACTACTGAGTTAAATGGGCTGATGAAGTTATCTGACAAGTTTCATTAGTGTGAGGTAAGGTGTGGAACTGCACTGATGAAAGTTAAGGGACTAGGAAGGAAGGAGTAATATTTATCTTTATTTTTTGGTGGGAAGTGAACAACTGATTCAGGGCAACTGTATTTTATGATTCTTTTTATGGAAAACCATGGAATTAAGTCTAGCAATAGTAAGATCTCTTTTATATCTACTGTCCAAAGCACAGGTGCCTGTTCGTGGCTGTGGGAGAGATTGTAAGAGAATAGAGATAGTGCTGAAAGCAATCTCCCTCCTGATTAGTTACAGCTGTACTAATTACCAAAGAGTAGGAACAGCCTTGCCCTTAGTAGGTTGCAGCTATGTCCAACAAGGATGGGTGTGATAAAAGTGTGAATTAGCCAGTTGAAGCCAGTTAAAATCTGCTGGCTGTGCTGTGAGGAGAAAGGGTTAAGATGTGGTGTGAGGGACAGGAGGAGTTGGCTGGTTGAGAAGGAGTCAGTGTTGTATGGAACTGCCTGTGGGATGCTTACAGAGAGAAGGTATGGAAGCTTTACTGTAGGGTACCAAGGGCCTGATGCTCGTGTCAGTCAAAAGTCCACTGTCACCTGGCAGGCAAAGGCCTGAGTGGATGGCTGTAGGTACTGTGGAGGCATGAGGCAGCCCTGGCCCTGATATGCCAAGGACTGCTGAGGCACAAGAGACAAAGCGAGAATGCAGCCTTTGGAGGCTGTGGCCAGCAACCTCTGCTACATTCTACCAACACACATGAATTGAGGTCTTGAGAGATTTCGAAGACCAAGAGCCCATAAAGGCTGAATGATACAGGTAGTTTGCTGGGGAGGATGAGGGCAAAGAAGAGATGTGGTGAGATGGCTGTAGTGTAAAAAGAACCTGAAAGAGGAGGGGGAGGGGAAAAGATGTGTTTTTGCTGTAAGAGTGCAAGGGGAAGAGGCAATAATGCAGAGTTCTACTAGGACTTCCTAGCTCTGATGCTGTGTAGTGTGAATGCAGCTGTACTGTCTTCAGGGAGAAGTCAGATTTTGAGGCTATGCAGTTGCTCTAATGCAAGAGAGAGCTAATAATATTGGTTCATAGCCAGCTGTTCCTGAAGCTGTTGAAGAGAAAGTGCATGGCAGGGACCCCAGACGTTCAGCCTGGTGACAAAACCTTGCTTCAGTGGCAGTGCTTTACTAAACAAGCCCTGTCTACTCAGTGAGAGAAGGGCTTTGGAACAAAACAGCAGGCTCTGGAGACATAAGGCCTGCACTCGAAACATTGCAAAAGATCACTACAGACAAAACCATGTCTAGTTCCCAGGATTAAATACCTCTTAGCAGTTGGAGTGCACTCATGGAGTTCTTCTTCTGGTTTAGATTCATGAGAAAGGAATGCTGTCAGTATCCTGGGGGACTGCTCAGTGGTTGGAACACAAGTACAGTAAGTGTTGATGATTGGGAGAATTGTTCTGAAAATGCACTCCCACTTTGAACCAGAAACCTAATCTCAGCTCATGCAGGAGGATCTAGTAATCTGGATTTAGTCAGACTTTTGAAAAATACCTGGGTAGCTTGATATTTCTGTGACATTTCTTCTATGTCTGGGGGGACCACTGCATTCAATGTGTCATGGTAGGATCAAGTGTGGCTGCTGAGCACTGTCAGCACACCTGGCCCTGGGGAGAGGGATCTGCCCTAGTGGAAGTAGTTGCTCTGTGCCCAGATTTTCAGATTTCTACCCTGTTTCATTTAGATTTCAGTCTCTCTCTTTTAAATACATGTTCATTGGCTGACTGGCCGTCTGAGAGGATGGATAGATTTGCTCTGTGGCTGAGGTTTGTTGTCCTAATCAGCCCTTGCTCCCTGGCATAGCTTTGACCTTTTCTTCTCAAACTCCTAGTAGCTTCACCACTTTGAAGGAAATTCTGGTAAAACCCAGAATGTTTCCTGTGAGACAGCCAAGCCAGAATATTTCCTGTGGGTCATCAAACACTTCCTTATGTGAGAACCTGCAGCTACTTTCTAGCAAGAAGTTTACTCAACCTATGCTCTAGGGTCAAGCTGTACATTGAGGCCCTGTGGAAACTAAGAGTTGCAAGAAGCACCCTGCCTCCTGTACTGTCTTGTTGACCAGGTTTAGCACCTTTTTGGTTGGGACACCACAAAGGGTGTGGGAACTGAGGGGAAGGAGGGGCTGGGAGGGGCCCAGATGTGAAGAGCTGTTTCTGTCTTGTTTTTGTTGGGATTTTCTTTTGCTTTTGTGATATGGCCACTGGGTTCATTTAGGCAGGCAAGGGAGGGGCAGATTTGTGGCTCAGTGTGCCATCTCCATCTGAAAACCACATTTTCAGAGCAGTGTGATCTGCACTATGCCTGTATTTACTGGGGTATTAAATCTATGTGATGCTAGGGGTGATAACATCACATCTGTTCATCTGTTTCTGCTGTCTCTACAGCCCAAAACGTTTGTATAAACTCTAACAATACCCAGAGCTAATTACTTTTAGACTAAATTTTATATTATGAACATCCTCACATCAGAATGGGCTTTAACTGTTTTTTTTGTGTTGGACAAATATCCTCTGCCCATTAGAGCTGAGGCTCTATTTGTATCACTGCTTCTCTATAGCCACTGTAGCATGCACTCTCTGTGCTTGATAGTAAAAGATGTTGGTTGTTCTTTGACACCAAAGTACAAGATGAAATAAATGAGAAGCCACATCTCTTAGATTTTTTTTTTTTTCTTTAAGATAATGTTTTACTGCCTTCCATAATTTAGTAAGTCCCAGCATCTGGGTAATTTCAGTGAAGAGGTTAATGGTTTGAATGTGAAATTTTTTATTCTCCTTATAAAATTATCTACCACACAAACTAATTTACTTGAAGTGATATCATGCCAAGAGGGTCTTGTAATGTGCAGATGGACTCTGTGTTGCTTTCTTAAGTTGTTTTTCTTCAGGGCTATCAAACTGGCATATAACATTTACTTAAAAATATAACAAGTTGTTTTCTGCCAGAGCTTCATCTGTATAGTGGGGTTTAGTGCCTTGCCTAGAAAGATCAAAAACTTTCTGCTATTTCTTGCTGTGTTCTCCCTGCTGGTTTTTTTGTTGTTGTTTTTTGTTTGTTTGTTTGTTTTTAGTTTATAGTTCTGTATTCCATTACAGTAATAGCCAGAATTTTTTCCATCCCACTGTGTTTAAGTACTAACTTGGACTTCACTGAATATTGAACTATGTTTTTAAAAAAGAAATTATGAAACATTAAAGCAGCCATGTTGTAAATAGATGTTCTTAAAGTCATTGGCTCTATGCTGACAAGAACAACTTTGTGTTTTTGTTAAAAGACTATTACCTTCAGATCCCTGCTTTAGCTAGTGTGGGGAACCATGGTGTGTTTAAACTCTGTGGGGATGTGTACAGTAGATGACTTATCTTTAAGCTAAACTAAAGTTTTAACCTAATACTATAATGCTCAGCTGCTCTCCCTGAAAATAAGCTTTCTGATTTGTTTTAGTATAGTGGAGTCAGTTCTCACGAATTGTAAGATAAAAAAGAATCATGTTTGAATTCCTTTGTAAAAGATATCACCTGATGGACCTCTCAAGTGACCAGTGGAGATGGAGGGTGGTAGCTTCTCTGTCCAATCTCTGATCACTGTCCAGAAACTTATATATACAAGGTCAACAATAAACTAGAGACTTCCTTTCTTCTTCCCTACCTGAACACCTGTTGTGTGTGTTACTGTGTTTCTATCTGCATCACAGTAACACTCAGCTAACTGAAAACCAATTTCAGAGAAAACAGCTGTATGTCCAGCAGCATGAAGCCAAAATTATTTTTCATCTTTTCCTTTAGAATTTTGAGTCTCTGTGTATAAATTTATGTTATTAACCTGTTGCTCCTGCAGTGTAATACATGGTGAACGTGTGAAGCAGGAGGGGAAGAGTGTCGTAGGTTGAGTGGATGGGGCTGAAATGAAGGAAGCAAAATAGGATGTTTAGAACGTGTTGGTCAAGAATAGCATGGATGTCAATCAGTGATGGTAGTCGGATTTTTGTTTTCCCATTTGTTTACAAATCAGGTTAGAGCGTGCAAAGCAATATTAGTAGAATGTTTGTGTGGAGATCATTAATGGGGTTTTTTCGGGTTTTTTTTTGATGGACATTTTTCTTGCTGGCAGGAGGAAAAGGAAAATGAAGTGCTTGTAGGACCAACAGGCTAGAAAGTTACTGGCAGAGCAAAAAGTAGTCTGTTCTGTAGGAACAGGAAGATGAAACTATGTGGAGTTTTCCAGAGTAAAAAGTAAAAATAGAAGTAACTATGTTTATTTTAATGCTTAGGGATTTAAAGTTCACTGTAAAACAAACCAGAAAGATGAATTTATTGGTAATATCCTGAATGGAGAAGGATGAAACTGATCTTTGGTGTTCAGAGAGAAGGATTTTATGGTTTTCAAAACATGAAATGGTCAAGTCTCAGCTTTGATTAATGGCTATATAAGTGAAGAAGAAACATGAGAATCAAGTTAAAAAATATTGAAACATGCACACAATGAGCCATATTGGTCAACAGGTATGGCTGTAACAGAGGCAAAACAAGACTGGGACTTCTGGTGCTGCCTGTTGTACTAAAGGATGGAGGAGGCAGGAATTTTGGAGGCAAGATTTACAACTTGATCTGGGAAAGTTCAAGTTTTATTATTAGAAGTGAGTGAGCTTTACATTGAATATAGGTTGCATTTAAGAACATAAGGAGAAAAATCTCAAGCCATTTATTTTTCATGTAAATGTTATTTTAATAAGCTCAAGACCTTCTAGGGCAAAAATGCCTTATTATGTTAATAATTTACTCCTTGGGTGGTTGAAAGCATGAGAATGAAGAAAAACAAATACACTAATATCACAATATTGTGTGCCCTGGAGTATTCTAGCAACACAGCCTTTGGTCCAGAGCTAGACCACAACACCTGGAGTTTGTGTTTCTCCATCTGAGGATCTCAGCTCACTAGTGGCTGAGTGTCCCATTACTGAAATCCCTGCTCAAGTCTTTAAGTGTGTTGGGAAGGAGGATATTGCCTTGCTTTCTGACACAATACCTTGAGTTGTGGATAAATAAGGTTTATGCTGGGTGGAAAGATTTTATTCTTCCATGTGGATGTAGAATATGGGTGATTTTTCTAGTTGTAGAGTTACTACTGTCTTTGTGTTCTTGAAGTTTTAAAAAAATAATTTGTGAATAGACTGATTGTTGGATATTAGCAGTAGATGCATTCATATTATTGGGAAAGAAGAAAAATGCACTACTAGTTACTAATTTATTAATGTTCTAAAAAAATGAAACAAGGCAGTCCCACTTAGGAGACTGAGTTTCAGCCTTTTAATCTCATGCTTCTCTTGAGACTGAGATGCAAACAGGAAAACAGTGACCCAGTTCCCCTTCAGGCTGTACTACCAAGTGTGAATGTGTTCATCATGTAACCAGGGACTTCTCTATATAGTGATTTTGTTCAAATGAGAGGCTCCAAGCTTAAACTGATCTACAGCTCTGACTAAAGTCTTGGAGTTGTGCAGTTGTGGGAGCATTACCCTTTTTTATACTTCATATGGGGTGCAGTTTTGCCCCAGAGCAGCAGTTCCCATTCTTAGCCTCCCTTACTGTAGGAACAGAGGCTCAGATGGCCTTGGTGACAGATGTAAAATGTTCTCTACCTAACAATGTAAGTATATAGAGATATGTAATGAGTTTAGGCAAGGAAGACTGTACATCTCATGTTTGCAATCCAACCTTCAGTCGATGAATTCAGTATAATAGACAAAATAAATTCTGTTTAATATCTCTTTCCATTTAGGGAAACAAGATAGAGTCACCATCAATGTGTATGCCTTACCCTTTCCTTCCGACAAAGTTAACAGTGGAATAGAAACCTAGGTATATATAGCTGTTTAATTAAGGCACTTTATGCAAAATCTGTGACATGGTTCCTTGAAGTGGATTACAAAATCTTGAATGAGAATCAAGGTTTTCTTTATTTTTCTTTGTTGTGTCTTTACACGTTGTTGATGTGTGTCAGCCTTCAGTAAATTGTGATTTTGCTTTTTATGTGTTTTATTTTTAATTTAAAGCCTATCTCTGGCTTATTTGACAGGTAATCCAGAATATGCAATTCTCATTTACTTTGGTCCTTCAGACTTCCCCTTTCTTTCTCAGCTGCTGCGGTAGGGTAACTGGCAAACAGTAAGCAATTGCTCTCCTTCATTTCAAGGGGTAAACAACACAGGAAAACAGTTGGGTTATGCAGAGGTAAGGTCTGCAATAACATTTTATTTTTTATCGGTGTTTAAGTTTTCTCACAATTAAATGGAAAGAAAATCATGTCAAGGTTAGTCCCTGGATTATTATTGGTCTTACTGAGGGGAAATAAGACTTTTTAAAATTAAGGTCATGCCTACTTGAATGACCATGACTTGCTTACTGAAAACCTTGTGGATTGTGCAAATAAACTGACCAAGAGGGGAAACAATGGCAGATGGTAGATGAAGCACTTTTTCCTTTTCAGGTGAGTATCAATCCTTTCAAAACCGCTGTTGGGTGTCCCAATGTGGGGAAAAGGAAAGATGCAACATGTGTTGGAGGGCCAGAATGTGATTAAAATAAGAGTTTCAAAATGGTAATTTATGCCTATGTCTATCATTAACCTGAGTTGCTATGATAGAAAGTAGGATAAAATATTTCTCTTTTGATAGGGAAAAGTTATAGTCAAATCCCTGTGCTTTTGTCTTGGAAACCTACATGTGATACTTCAAGATGATCAAGGTATTTGTGTGGTAGTAGGGTAGATAGGACTCTCTGTACCTCCTGTTCCACTGAATTGTAAGGCATAGAAAGAAATTTTAAAGCTTAAATCTAGAAGATATGTGATTCCTGGGTTGGGCAAGTTAAAAGAACTTCATTTTTTCTTATTAAAAAAAAGAAAAAACAGATCCAAAGCACCTAGGTCCAGCTATCTTCCTATAGACCTGCAGATTTATTTAGGAGTTTATGAAGTTTGTGGGTACTACCTTTTGTATTCATAAGGTAGAAATTCCTTTTAGCATCTTGTGGTTGCAGTCCTCTATATAAAGCCACTCTAGTAGCATTAGATCTGTGTAACAAATAGTTTACACTCAGACTGAGACATTCCTGTTGTAGCAGTCTTGCACCCAATCTGACATGTGCCTTGGCTCATGAGAAATGATTTCTGGAAAAAATTAACAACAGACTAATATTTAAAAAATAGCAAACGTTCAAAAGTCAGGAAAAACCTAGCTTTGTCTTCACTGAAATATCTTTTGCATATGTGAATAAACAAACAGGTACTCTGCCTCTAGGTAGCAGTAAGTAGGCAGAAGACTTTGTAAAAATGGACTGATATATTCCCCATTCACTTGATCTCCCTTCTGGTCCATTCTCCTGTGTCCATGTTAGCTGTGCTGCTGCTTCACTCCTGCCAGAGAAGTTTACTGAAGGTTATGTGCAGCCAGATGCCCTCTGGAGAGTCTGGAGCTGGGTGCCACGTGGGCACTGCTACCCCACTGTGATGGGGCTGGCCCAGGGTGTGCTTTCCCAATGTGCCCACCCCAACACTTTAACTTCACAGTCTTTGGGAATGAAGGCCCAGCTGGGCATGAGGCAGAGCCCTGCTATCAACTAGATTATGAATCTTGACTTGCCATAATGTTTCTGAATCTCCTCATTTTCCTAAGGAAAATCAAAGGCTCACTGCCTCTTTTCAACTCAGTTTCTATAACAATAAAGGTAGTAGAAATCATATCAAATAATAATTAACAAAATAGAAATAGTTCCTTTGAGGTAAACTTCAGGAACTCATGTTATTTGAACAGAATGACATACAACGCAACATAAATTTCACTAACTTACAATGACCTTAGTTTTCATGTCAATCTAACACCAATCAAGTTTCAATTGTGTTGTCCCCATTAAATTGTGAATTACACTTTCAGAGACCTATGGCAATTTTAAACATTCAAAAATCTAGAGCTATAGCTCTTTTGTGAGTAACATCATTATGGATCACTCGACTGGATATGACACCGAGTCAGTTTGAGAGCTTTATTGTGTTGTTTAGCACAACATAGGATTAGTATTAAAAGAGAGAAACTGTCAAAAATGAGACTGTACAATGTAAAGCCAGCACTAATTAGGAAGTCTATGGCATTTCCTAGATTTGTGGAGAGACTTAAATTCATTAATCAAAAGGTATCAAAGTCTCTTTTTTTTTTTTTTTTTCCAAGGTGGGTGGTAGCTAAGAGAGTGTAGTTATTTCCTATGGTTTCTTTTGAAACCAATAGTCAAAATTTTTACTCACAGGCTAAAATTTAATGGAGTGAAGGGTTTTAGACAGTGGCAGACATGTTGGACATTATTGGACATCTTGAGGGCATTGGGGCTTCTTGCTTCAAGTTGTGCTTTTGTTTTACTCTGGGCTTCAGCATATCAAGTGTATAGGGTCCAGCCTTTTGTGTACATTCTTTCTTACCATGTAGAAAGGGATTTTCATGGCTAGGGAAAGCAGTTTTTTCCAGAAACTTTTCTCATCCAAATAGAACTGGCAAGTGGCCAAAATTGTGCTGGTGGTTCTTTAGTTGTGAATTTTAATTTCCAGGCAGCTCCTTTTAGTACTTGGTCACACAGCCTTTGCTTCTCTCATCACTACTCTGAACAGAGGAAGCGAGCAGGTTCCTGGTGCAGAAGGTAATGTCTACAGGCTCAGCCTCCAGTCCCAGGCCTTCAGGGAGGATACTTTCTGCTCTGTTGGCCTCCCTGCTCTACCTAGAGGCTGGCAGTAGTGTGGCCCAATGGGCACTAGCAGCAGCTTGCCCACAGCTTTAAAAATCTTCACTCATCTCTCTGTCTGATGGGCAGATGAAAGCCAGGCTACTCAGCATGCAGAGGCTAGTGCAGTTTGTCCTACAGTTGAAAAATGATAAGGAGATTTTTACTTGGTTGGCTAGAAACTTCTTTACCCTCTCCTGAATAAAAAGCCACACCCCTGCCATTTTTTTTTCTGAACTCATTGTCATTCATTCAACAGTGTTAAATCTGCTCATTTTGAAGTATCAAGTTTTTTTCCCTAGCAACAAGATTTTTCCTGTAAGTGACAGATTTGATGTAGGAGCAGGGTGGGGCAGAGTGAAAATATCTATTTCTTAAAATACTGTTCAGTAACTACTGTCTTTAGAGCCTTACTGTTAAAATCAAGCTACTGACTGTTTATTTTAAGTAAGGTTCCCTTACATGATAACCAAATTTGACTTATAAAATTTGTTCTTAAATTGGCACACAGGATAATAAGTTTTAAATATAGAAATAATTTATAGCTCATAAATCTCAGTTCTGTATCACCACGTAGGAATAATTTGTCTAAAATTTTCCTTGACGACAGGCATGTACTAACATGGACCCTAAAATCCATGGCACCGTACTTTAAAAGCCTGTTTGCATTTTGTCTGTTTCTTTAAAGGGCTTCCGTATTGTCTCAGACTCCCCTGGAAATGCAGTAAGGATTCGTATCACATCTCAGTTGCCATAGCAACAGCAGTCTTTCCCATAATGAGCTGCATCATCTGAACTGATGTCACAGCATCATGCAGCAGGTCACACAAGGCACCTCCTAGTATTGCATCTTACAGATGTGCTGTAAACATCAAAAGAGGATGATTTGAACAGGACATGGTAAGTTGCAAGATATTGTGCTGTTCTTAATTTCAGGGTTATTTTTTCCTGGTTTATAAGGTTTTCCTAATGTAAGTGTGTGGGGTTTGCCTTGTAAAAATCATTTTGAAGAAAGATGCTGCGTGTCTAAATATTATTTTCAGGCAAACAGGCTAAGACAAAGGCCTACAGAAAATGCATTCAATCTGAATGTTTAGACTTGTCTTTGCGTTTGTGATGATAACCTGAATATTTGAAGAGAATATATTTAAATTTCACAATCCAATTAAAGTAGCTACTGTCTGATTTTCTTAAATGGAAAGGATAGCTGTTTTCAGTTCTAATGCCATAAACATAGCTTGTTCCTTTCCCTGTCTCTTCGTTTAAGCATTCCTTTTATTTTAGCTGCTCTTTGAACCTATTTTATCTCAATAGCACGAACATCACCTATTTATTTTCATTGGCCTTCCATAGCATGGAAACACAGAAAATACCATGCAAACCGGTGCTGAACAAGCAACTGGAACAGTATTGATTTTAAACATGGCTCAGTACTGTCCTATTTCTACTGGTATTCTTAAAAAAGCAAAACAGATTTAATTGTCAAACAATAACCAAATATTTTGAAAGGACAGTAGCTTTTAGATCTTCTACTGTTTTACTTTTTTGGGCTCTTGTTTTTAAAATTATAATATGAATTTAGTGAATTTTAGATCTATCTTTTACTGGAAAGAAAGCAAGCTTTTTTTTTTTTTTTTTCCTGCTGCAACTGCAGTAAAAGGTGTAGCCAAAGAGTCAAGTATTCTGAGGGGGCTTGCTATGAATAAAATAATAGGATTTAAAAAATTAAAAAGGTTTACACCTCTATCTTGGGAAGAAAACACCTATCTTTTATTAAAGCTGATTAAAATCATGTCTACAGTATTCAGTAATTCTTTACAGTGTCCAATATTTATGTTGTATTAAGATCTTGCTTCTGGAGGTTAGGTTTATTTTGCTTAACTTCAAGATAATCTTGCTGGATGGTATATAACAACGTTATTGTTTGATTTTGCATGTTTGGAATATTGTCTTTCAGCTGCTTGCTATTAGAAAGAAAGAAAAGACCAGACACATGTCATTTTAATTGATCAATATGTCCACTAGGAATTAGGGAGTGGTCTCTGGCTCTGTTTCTCGCTGTGTAGTTTAGATTTCAAAAGTGCAGCAAGAAAAAAGCAACCACAAATTTTGTACTGATAAGAATATTTATTGTGGGATTTGGTCCCTTATATTTGATGAAGTAATAAATATAATGAGATCTGGCTACTCTTCATAGGAGTGTGTGTGATGGTCTTGTCTGGCACATGCTGGAATAGACCTCTGGTATCTTAATTAGACAGTCTGTACAGAATCACACATGTTTTTTTCAGCATGGTCTGGGTACATGTGTTGGCTTTTTTCCTTACTGCAAAACACAAAGCGAACGACTGTACATTAATTATTAGAACGAGGTTTTATTTATTTGTGGTGCATTTTACAGTGTGAAAGTGGTGGTCTCCTGCACTTGCTGTGTTCCCATCAGGCAAACTCGGAAGGGATGAGTTAGCAGGAGGATGGGGGCAGGGCAGGACAGCTGATGTCTGCCTAGTGTCAGATTCAGAGGTGAGGAGAGCTGGTGAGCAACGCCTTTAATGTGCAACTTGAGGGATTGTAAAAGAACAGTTAATAAGACAAGGATGTATGATATTTCTGGTTTAAGTATTATGCTTTTATTGTCATCAATAACAATAATAATAATGTATTTTCTTAGATTTTTTAAGTGACTTGATTACAACTAGAATTTCTCCAGATCAGTGTTAAACTTGGGGGAAACATACTGGGTGAAAAAGAAAAACTTTTGATGTTATTAATGGGGGCATGACCTACTATGAATCTCCCAGTGAAGAACTTTTTCCCCCTAACAGTAAGAATGCAAACAATGTTGTTTTTTTAAAGACTTTTTGAAAAGTTCCTGTTAAACTCTATTCCTCAGACTTAGAGCATTGTTTGCCCTGGGGAACACCTGCTAATGGAGCTTTGATGACTCTACTTGATTTTTGTTAATTTTGGCTAACTCTGGCTCCTACTGGCTACTCTGATTATAGAATGCTTCCCGTTAATTTCTGTAAGGGACCATATGAGGATATGGAAAAGTATGGAGTCATGAAGAGAGTCTTACTATGAAGAGCAAACCTGATTGCCTGAGTCTAAGCATGACCAAGTGTAGAAACACTAAAGATATAACACAATTTTACTTGTTGTTGAGGCAGATTCATAACTGCTACAAGTGAGACAGCATTTGACAGTGTGAAAATTGTGTTGCTTTCAGCTTTGTTCCAAGGCTGGCCTTGTACCATTACTGAAGACAATATGTTTTGTAAATACATGTATTCTTCACTGAAGTAGCTGTATTTGGACAGTTAATCTGAAGGCCAGAGTTCTTCTGTATATGCAGAATCATACTGACGTGGAGTTGGAGATGGGCGTGTACTAGTGAACTGAAAGGATCTTACTGTTTAATCTTTGCTCTGAAGGGTTTTATTATATCATCAATTAAGTAGTTCTCATGTAGCTTAGCACTCAATGCAGAGAGAAACAGAAGCTTGGTTCTTCCCAAAGCTGCTGTAAGAGCTGATGACAAAACCTGACCACAGCAATGCAACTTGGTACAATTTTAACACTTTGTAGGTTTTTTATTTCTTTACCGTATGACAATGCAAAGCCTACCTAGAGGGGATCAGAGCGTGCCCTCAATGGAATGAAGTTCTCTGTCTCCTCTAAAGAGGAGTTGAAGGACACCTTTGCTCTGAGCTTTATCTTTTCTAGGTCACGTTACAGTAGAACAGTGGGTGGGTGTCCTGTGCCTCCCACCTCTGATAGATCTGGAATGAAGTGGTGCTCAGGAACTCATCCCTTGAAAGTCTAGTCAAAGGTGATCTCTTCAGAAGTTCTCAGGTATTGATTAGAATTGGTGGCATTTCCAAAATGCTGGTGAAATATTTCCTTCAAAATAATTGAGAAAACCAGAAATAATTAAAAAAATCCCACGCCCTGTTCTAGTCTACTTACACCCTTTTGCAAAAGTCACTGCCTCATCATGAAAGAAATGCTGACAAAATTCTGGGATTGATTTTTATTTTTTTCCCCCCTGGTCTCTACTGAGTGCTCCTGGCTTCAGGGAGAGGTAGAATGTCTGAAATTCCAGAGTTGCTTTTAAAAGGAAAAAAAAAGTGTTTCTCTGTTGAAATATATTTCTATTTTGTATTGAAAGTATGGCCCATGTTTTATAATGAAATTTCCTTACATTTTGTAATGAGATATTATACTGGAGTTACTGGGACAAAATTAATGATACACAAATGAAAAGATGACATCAAGAAATCATCTTGAAATTAATTTCTGTATGAATACTAAAATTTTGGTGGACTGGGAGGGGTAAAGGTGGCTTTTACTTTTCCTTTTCTATAGAAACAGACACTCATTAAAGCAGATTCTAGCTGAAGAAAATAAGAAAGTTGTGTATGTTGCCCCTACAATGAGTCACCCAGACTGGGTGTAGACTTACCTGCCACAGGAAAGAAAGGAATCAATGGAAAAGCTGAGCTGGATGGAGAGCCCAAAGGAGACAAGATTAGTGAGGGAACAGGACATACATTAGGTGAAAGTGGCAATGGGTGGGCATCATCTGACATCACTGTCATGATCCAGAATTCTCCTGAAAAGGAAGCTCCCATCTGGGGCTTCTCAGCCTCTGGAGACTTTGGCAGAGGGTAAGGCAGAGCTCAGCTATGTTTCTAACACTAACTAGCTGTTACTATAGTCATTTTTTGTTTTGTAGTGCTTAGAGGCTACCTGTACAGACATGTTTGCTACACAGACAGACATGTGTGTTCTTGGACAAAGATCTTGGAGTATTGTGTTTCTCATAGTCAGCTTTATATCTTATAATTTTGTAGATTTAAAAATAAAAGTGTCTATCCCTACTTCATATCCATTGAAAAAAAACCCAACTGTTAAAAGTGCCTAAATATAAGTCCTTCAATTAGTTTGCTATGGTCATATTTATGTGTCTATATAAAGTCAGAAGGGTCATCACAAAAATTATTCTGAGTATCAAAATGTGCTTTTTTGAACGATATTTTTTCTTGTTTTAAAAAAACTTTCAGAAAGGCTTTGGCTCTGAGGAAAAGAGGGAATAAATTAAAAAACAATCCAGATAGCTTTCCCCTTCCTGTTTGGTGCATGAAAGACATGTTTGAAATATTTGGACTCCTGAGTGCTTTGAATCCCAGCAAGGCTGACTCAGCTTTTCATCCCTCCAAGGTCAAAAAATTCAGCTCTGTGTAGTTTACAATGTCTGGCACTTTCAGACAAGATGTTTCCAGCCAGGAATACTCTCTGCTCTGTGTGAACTCTGTTCTCATGGCATGTGTCAGATGCAGATTTGGCCTGGTAGACTTGGCCAAAATGTTGTTGCCTCCCGCTTGTCCAGTGTTGAGTGCTGGTGCCAGGCAAGGAGGGACTTTCCCTCAGCTGTGTAAACAGTGTCTTCTAAGGTGTCTGGAAGTGCAGATTGCTTGTAAATATATGGAGTGTCCTCCAGCCTGAGGGATAACCTTTGTGTCCTGAGGAGAGTATCAGCCTCAAAGTTAAGGGTGGAGAATGAGCACTGTGAATTGTATTGACGCTTCCTTACCTTTGCCAGCCCAGTGTCTTCTGGATCTGGTAAGAGCACTCAGGGCAAGCAGCTGGCTCTGGAAGACCAACTGTTCTGTAGGGTGAGGCAGTAGAAAGGCTCTGAGAAGGGGAAGCACCTGACCCTCAGGGCAGAAGGCACAGGAATAACTGACCCCCAGCACTGCTGGTGCTCCACATCCAGCTGCTTCCTCAGAGACCCAAAGTATGCTAAGCATTTAGCTGAAATGTGCATTCTCTCTTTGGCAAAGAGGTCTTTCAAGTGATGGTGATTTCAGTGAGGAAATAGCTCTATAAAATACTTCTAAGCCTCCATGGTAGAGTGTCTTATGGGAGCTGACACACTTAGAGCCTTCGTTAGCATCAGGTTGTACTAAAAGAACTCCTAGTATTTGACTGAGGAAGCACCCAACTGCATTCTGCATTCGTTCATTCTCACTGTGTATCTGTTACTTTTGTGTATGTGTTTTTTCAAGAGCTGCCCTGTACTGACTCTCTTGTTAGTTCAATGTTGTCACAGTTTCAGGATGTGGATGCAGACATGAAGTTGCTTCATGTGCTGTCAAATATTAACATAAAGTTTTTGCCTGCTTGCTGTGTAGATAGAATGAAGAATGTCAGTATCTAAATACATATATACATGTTTGTTTGTTTTCTATGTGTTTTTTTTGCAGCATTTTTCCTCTGGTCTGAAAGCTTATAGCTGAATCTTCAGTCTCAAAATGCATTCTATGTAACCTCCATAAGTCCTCTTTGCAGGTTAACTTAGACTTGTATTTGTTTTCAACTCCTCTCAATTCCATCATGTGTTGACTTCCTTTGTGACTTACTTTCTCCTTCCAGCTTGCTATTCCTGAATTGTATGCCTGAAATTGCTCTCTTCTACAAAGATGTCATTCTTTTCTTATTTAAATCTCTTTGAATAATGCTGCATTGTCACTGATGCACAGAGGGAACACAGCAACACACAGAAAACAGGTGTCCAGAGCACAGAAGAAGAAAAGAAGACAAGTTTATTGAAATCTCAGCTATTTATCATTTTCAGGACACTGATCAGGGATTGGGTAATGAGCTATCCACCTCTCCAATCCCACTGGTCAGATGAGAAGTCCTTCATATCATATCTTTAACAAAGACATGTAAACTATTGTTTATCTTACAATTTCATGAGAACATTGACTCCATTCTACAGAAACAAATCAGAAGGCTTATTTTCAGGGATAACACTGCCTTTCTTCTGGATAGTTTCTAAAAATGATTCATGAAAGCATAGATACAGAAAACTTGTGTGAGTTCATGGTTATTATTACTTTTTAAAATAACAAAATTCAGATCTGTGGCTTGGATGAAAGCCTTACAGTGCTAGGATCTGTTAAGACACCTGAAAAACAGTCAAATCTTTTCTGACTTGTTTGCCTTGATTTTCAGCTTAAATTGAGGTGAATAATTTTGTTCTTCACTTTTCCTAAATATTTCCTTATAAGGGATGAGTAACATGCCCATGTTTCTTGGAAAACCTCTGGCAAACCTGGGAGAAAAAGCTATTTTTCCTGTTGCTTGTATAGAACTTAAAAAATTATCGTCTTTTATCTTCCTGTCTTTTTATTTTCCTGTTTGTTCTTATCTTTGTTTTCTGAAGTTGGTTGTTTTTAATTGGTCATGGTTTTATTGGATAAAACTGAGCTTTTAGTGGAAATCCATCATGAACTTTCAAGGGATTTAAGGCAAAAATGGTTGTTACCTGCTACAAACTAGGCTGCAATTAACACAAGAAGCTTGGAACATTCTAGTTTTCAAAGGAGCAGTATCTGCTTATCATAGTGTTTTAGACAAACCTTGACTGTATTGATTAAAATGAAATAAAAAGCTGCACCTTTATTTGTTAAATTTGCAACAGAAAGAAAAAAATTTCTGTGCACTTCTTGGTTTGAAAGAAAACACACAGCAAAACAAAATCCCATGTTTGTTTTGCAAGTTTTAAAACAGTGTTTCCTTTATTGGCTGGATAAGTGCTCCTCCTTTGTTTAACAGATTGCTGTGACAGAATATTCTCTGCCAAGACAGTTGATACAACAAAACATGTCTGCAAAATAGATAAAAAAAGAAGACAGTATACCTACCAACTGAAATATAGTCATTAGGTAGAAACTGGAAAGTAAGGACAGATGCCTTTTTTGTGTTACATGGTACAACATTAGATGTTGGTAACCAAGCCCACCAAGAAATGCTGTTGAATAGTTGATGGTATTACAATTATATATATATAAATAAGTTTCTGACAGGTATTTATTTGAGAGACTGATAAAACATGTACAATGAAGACAAACCGAAAAGAAAGGAGCCTGATATTGTCAAGTCTGAGGGCTGTATAAAATTGTTTTTCAGCTGATATTGCAAAACAAAGCTTAAAGAAACTCCAACAAAATATTAGTTAATGATGAAAAAACTAATGAGAAACTTTTCTTGATGCTTAGTTTTTGTCATGAAAATCTGTACTTCAGGGCTGAGTGCTATTGATGGAATAACTTTGGTCTATTGAGAATGTTTTCAAATAAGGACATCTTTCAAAGCTCTTGCATGAAGCTACTCCAGGCTGCTTACAATTTTCAAGTGTGTTAGATCATGCTTATAAACAGCTTTTCCTGCTGAAGAGGCTAATTCCCTGGGCAAGGCTGTACTAGCTAGTATGTGTCCTTCCTGTACTTTGAGCTGCACTGCTAGTGTCCTAAAAAATACCATTTTTAGAATAATAAATCAGGTTTTGATTGCTGAAAGCCCCTTCCCTTAAAACCCATAGCTTCAGATAGAAAGCCTGCTGTCAGCTCTCAGCACATCCAGTCTGTTGCTAAGGCAATGACACAGCAGATATGTAAGTTGCCATTTTAAGGGTCAGCTATTAAAATATGCAGGGTCTGTTCTATAGGTCCTTAATATGCTAACTAGTCTTATTCCTTCTCAAAATTTCATCCTAGTATTTTACTAGGTCATTAACAGCAGCAAGTAGTTTTTTGATGTTCTTATGCACAGATAACCTTTGAAAATAATTAGGGGATTTCAGACTTACTTGTGTCTGGAGAAGGTAGAATCTAAATGTATACTCTGTGTGTGATCTAGAAACAGTGGATCAACAATAATAGAGCTAGCTCTTTCAGAAGAAAAGAATTTTAACCCCTGAAGTACTTTGCATCTGTTGGCAATGCAGTAGCTTTTTAAAGTAAACTTTTAAATAAATGGAGAGGCTTGATCTTGTATTTCTGTGGATTACACTGAAACCTTCTTAGTTATTCCTTCTGTTCCACTTTGTTAGGTCATTTTGAATTAGACTGGAAGTTCACTTTCACTTGCTGGTCCCACCTATGTGATCCCTTTTCTTTGCTTGTAAAGTCACTTTAATCAAGAGAGATAAATCCCCCTCAGGTGTCTGTTGTTCCTGTTCTTGTTAGGCAATATAGAGAATTATTAGCCTCTTGAGGTCCTGAATGGTGAATTCTGTAGAACACTGGTACTTAATTAGTATTTTTGAGTCAAGATCTTAGGTGTTCTACCTCCTGTGCTTTTCATGAAAATGTACTGAAACAAGTATAAGGAATTCCTTGGTTTAAATTTTAGTGTAAAAGGATAGAGAATAAAATTTGGTCAGAGAAGTTATAAGCGACAAGAAAGGTTGTGGCCTGTGGTACTTGAATCAAGGAGTCTGGAAACTGCTTCTGACTCTGATACTAAATATGCCCCCTTCACATTGCCTCTGTACCTGTACCTCTTGGTTGTCACCTGTGGAATGGCAATAATGATATTAGTTCTGTTTCAAACCAGTCTGTGTATGTCTAGGTGACACCAGTGCCAATTTAGCTTTACACACAGATACACATACAGGCAAGACAGTGGCAGACACCAGAGAGAATGGTGCAAGGGAACATGGCTGAATGAAAGAGATGTGGGTGCTGGAAAATGCAATGTTAAAACCTAAAGCAAGGAAACTGGCTTTGGGGATTTTTAGTCTTAGGTAAAAGATTGTGCAGTAGGACATTTATGAAATATATCTGTAGCTCAGAGGTTTTGGCAGCACAAACTTACATTTATAAGTAGTGTATGCCAAACTGTTGAACCTGCTGAATTGGAAATATCAGCTTAATTCTGCAATTAAGTTTGAAATGACCAGGCAAATATCTCTCTCTAATGGCTGAATCAAAGCAATTTCCATCTAGACAGAGAGGCAGCATCACCTGGTCTGTAAAGCTTGAGGCAATATGTGCAGGCCATGCTACTTAGAAAGAAGTTGCTGGGGTTTGTGAAAGGGGGTCCTGCCATGTTTTTGCATGATCTCCAAGGGCTCTTTTCCAAAATTAAGAGATTGATAAGAATTGTTCTACAAGATGCTGTCTTCTCAGTCATTGCAAATTCCTCAAAACACCAATTGTTATCTTTATGAAACTTTATTGCCTAGGTTTTGTTCAGAGCACACACAACCCAAAACAGCTATTGACAAATGGATATGCATTAAAATGAGATGTAAGATACATGGGACTGACATCTGCTCTGAATTAGGAAATCCCCTGGGTTGTGGAGATATTGCTCTTTCCAGCCTAATAAATATTTATTTTTGAAACCGTAATAGCTGTGTCAAGTAAGCTAAGGGTGTATATTTCCAATTAATATACCAATAGCTCAGGGAAGAGGAACATAGCAAGAAAGGCACTTTGAGTCATAAAGAGTAAAAGCAGACATCAAATTAACTTCTGACTCCCAGTATAATTTAGCATCCATTTCAGTTTTGTCTTACTTAGTCCTACATACTGGCATGTAGCTTTGATTCCTATACTCGTGTTTTGAAATGTTAAAAACTGAATTTAGGGATGTATTTAATATGTAAATTAAACAAGCTAGTCTGCTAAACTCAGCAGATAGAATTAATGTTAGATATATGTCAACTCCAACAGCATGTTTTCTTGAACTTTATTGGATGGTTTAGAAATCGAATTGTGCATTTCTCTGTGTTCTTACTGACTGTTAGTGTTATTAATGGATTCTTTCAATCTGAGTAATACTTCATGGTTTTAGCTAATCCTTAACAGACTCAGGCCATGGATAGCCATTACTTAAGCAAAAGTATGAAGATAAAATAACATTTTTTTATTTGTCAGACACTTTAATTGCTATGGGAGAACATAGGGAAGGCAGAGGTTATAGAGAATCTCAACAAACCTTCAGCCTGTGAAATGATATTTCCCCCAGCTATATCGAGCTTGAAAATTATACAGTCTGAAAGTGAAATTTGATACCACTTGGAGCTAGGAAAAATGCCAGCTTGGCAAGGCTCATAGTTGGGTTTTTTTAGCAATATTTTCCTAGACTGGAGGCAGCCTTAGGGATTATAATTAGCCAGTCTTGGACTGATTAGTGTTGGGTACTTGAAGATCCTTGATCAGCAGAATAACACGTCCTGACAGCCCAGTGGAAGAAAGTCCAGCATTTCACTCATCCCTGCAGGCAGCTGAGAAAAGGATCTTTGGTTAGAATAAATCCCTTTATGAGAAAAATGGTGGATGTATTGAAAAGTTAGAGGTGGTAATCTCCTGGGCCAGGATGCACAGTGATTTATTCCAGCCTTTCAAATCGTGTTACTGAAAGCAAGGAAAATACAAACTGTGCCATAAAGACTCTATTTAAGTCTTCCTTTTCTGATTGATAGTTCATAACTGCCAGCTGGGCCACAAGCAAAAGGCAGCTTGCTTTCTTCTTCTAAATGATCTTCTAAGATATCACAGACTCAAAGTTACATTCAAATGGGATGAAAAAGGTAATGTGACAAGCTCCTGTGCAGTGACCCTTTAGAAAGCTAATAAAGACAAAGATAGGGCATGTCACCAGGCATTTGATAAAAAATTATGGATCGTTTAGCAACTGTCATCTTACAAGTTTGAAAAGTCCAATCACAGTGTATTACATTTTTTGGGTGGTAATGCAATACCAATAATATCTTTTTCAATGTCTGTAAAAAACATTGCTCTTTAAAGAGATTATAGGAGTAGATGTACAAGGTGGGAAAGGAGACTGATATCTAATCAATCACTTGACAGAGCTGTGTGTTCACCAGGGATATTGAGACTCCAAGTAAAAAATCTAGAATATATTGAAATGCAGTGTGGAAAACTTGATTAACACTCCCCTACCCCCTAAAATCCAAGCTTCTGAGAGTGTTTTGTTTTTTTTTTTTTTTAATTTTAAAAGAGTGAGAGAGCTAACAAAGCATAATGGTACTTTAATGGCTCCCAGTGAGATAATTCCTGCAGCAGTGATGAGGAGGAAGGCAGTCAGAGTTCCCTTGGGAGTTGTGCAGAGGCTGGGAGAAGCAGGGTCTGCAGCACAGCAGCAGTGAGTGGGGTTTATTACCAGTGATGGTATTTCATGCTGATAAACCATATCTTGGAGTTGCTCCAAAATATTGGCATTAAATAATTCTTGAAGTTGCCTTAGCACTTACTTGCTCTGTTATTTCTCTGCTGCACTTAAAACAGGCATGCCACTGAATCTTGCCTCAGGTGCAGCTTAGTTCTTGGTATAGATCTAACTCCACTCCTGCTGACTTCTCATGTTTCACTCCTAATGGATGTATAAATCTGTAGGCCTTATTCAAGGCTTACTAGGGTCCTTAATAAGCTTCAGGCCCAATATCTTCCCATGTTGTGTGGGTTTTGGTTTTGTGTGGCTTTTTTCAGGTTGTTTTTTTTTTTTTTCTGATCCTGTGATTTCCCCAAGGAAAGTGTCATGAAATTGAACAAAGCCAAGCTGAATTCTTGGAAGAAGTAAAAGCATTAGAAATGTATGTGCCTCATTTGAGATTGAAAGGTTTGATAAAGGGTTGTGGGACTGTAAAGATTTGGGAATAGTCTTGCTCCTCTGTTTCCTGCCAAAAAATGAAAATGTTATTAGTTTTGTCTGTGAGGTTCCGGTTGCTGTTATAGTACAGTGAAGCACTAAAGCGTTTTTTTTTGTGTTCTGGAAAGGTGATTATGATCTGAGTACCAGTAATACTATGCAGATAGCTTTTAAACTATTTTTTCAAGAAGTTAACATGAGTATGTTGCCTTTTTGAGAGATGATAAAACAATCTTACCAAATTTTATCCAGGCTTTGATTTTTAAAATACAGCTTTAAAAAAGGTAAAGTAGCCAAAATCTTCAGGAATGTATAAGAAGTTTTAAATAAGTGACTTTATTTTCTAAAAGGCCAAGTAAGGTATCCATGGCTCAAAAGTAAGACTTAAAAAATTACTGATTTTTATGTGGAGTGGGCTATAATAGCTGATAATATCTTAGCATTTTATTAATTTTGTTTCGCTCTTATTTGAAATACAAAAAAATTCCTAGTGCTGAATCTGAAAATAAAAGGTCCTTGTATAGGAAACAAAGTTTTGCATAGTGAAGTCTTTAAAATAAACCATAGTGGTAAACTTAAAGTGTGGATTTATGGGAGTTATTTATGATAGCCTTGGGGAATGAAGTCCTATTTAATGGCAAAGCAGGGACAAGAGTGACGAAGTAGGCAGTAAGAACCTTGGGGTCAAAAATCACAACTCCATCTGCTGGTGTAATTCAACTTGATTTTGGAGGAGTGAACAGTAGTTATGGTAAATGCCAGCTTTTTTTGTAGAAGAGAAAAATAAGCCAAACACAGTAGTGAGAGCTCAGTAGTGAGATCATTTCTGTGCTTGTTTTTGTCATCAGTGTTGTCAGACATGCTAAGTCATGCACAGATGCACAAAAACGTCCCAGGTATCTCCTCCCCACCCAAAATGCCCACTGTGCTACCTTGAGTCTGAGAGCAGGCCTACAAAGTTATCTCCCAGGAACGTGGCAGGTATGTGAGAGACTGTTAAAGATTTGTGTCATGACCTGTAACAAGCCTTTTGTTTTTTGAGATGTGATCCTTGCTGCTAGAAATATGTGGGGAGTGCTAAACATGAGGGTCAGTGTCCTTTTAGGATGCTTGGGCAGACATGGAAAAGACTTGTGACCAAGTAAAGAATGTGCCCAGGGTGTGTTTGTGGTAGCAGGGCTTCCTGCTCCATGGGAAGGTGCAGAAAGGCAACTGGGAACAGTCTGGCTGCTGACAGCCAGAGTCTGCATAAAGCCTCTGAGAAGGGGCACCGAACAGGAAGAAAAAGTTTGACCAGAGCTACCCCAGGCAGAAGAGGGGAAGAAACGGAGTTGCTGGAGGCTGAATGGGTTTGCTGAGGGAGAATAAGGTAACCACTGAAATAAACAGGCCAGAGCTGCTGCTTAAAGATCCCACAGGCCTCTGCTCCTATTCAGCTCCTGTCAAAATAGCATGAAGATTGCAGACTCTGTGGGCATTTAATGGGTGTGATGCACTATTTCTAATCATAGTTGGAACAAGATTGAGGAGTTACAAAGTACAGTATGCAAAAAAATGTATCTACTGGCTTTGTGCTGTATGGTTACAGCGTGCAGAAAATGAATCAGCAGCAATTTAAGAACACAGTAATAATAAATTTAACTTTGGCTAAGAAAGCTCATTTTTTAAATCCTTGGAGACTCTGCAGGATGTTTTAATGGGTCCTTTGTGATGTGGATATTTCCTCAGTTTAAAAACTGGCCTAAATGGTTCCTTTTGCATAACTTAGGAAGGAGTCTTCATACGGTAATGATTTTCGATCACTGCTAAGCTAGACCAGATGTGGATGACTGGCTTAACAGTGAAATGCTGCATATCCCATTACAAAGCTTTTTAGGTCTCTATCCTTACCCTCTTGGCAATAAGCTTGCAGTTAATGACTAAGTCCTTAATACACAGTTATATGATAAAAGATGCAATAATAGTTCCACCACAGTTTTTGATGATGTTCAGGAACCTCTGAAGCCAGTCATTGATAAAATAAATTGACACAGTGTTCAGTAATTAGGAAAAACTTCGTGTATCATTGCCACCCAGAAAGGAATTTTCTCCCTCTGTGTCTTAGGGGTTAGAAGAGAAACAGATTGAAACCATAAACTAAACTAATTTTCTGGGCGAAAAGAAAGAAACAGTACAATGTAATGAGCTGCTAAATAAGGAATGAACTTTCTGAAATACCAGCTGTAGTCTTTTAAGTATGAACAATTTTTGTCTAAAATTAAGACACTATTGATTTGCAGAGATTAAAAAAATCATTCTTTTTGTCTGAAATAACAAGAATAACAAAAGATAATTTATCAACCTTTCTACTTGTTGATATTTAATAATGTAGAATAAAATAGTTCAGTTATCAGGAACCTGCAGTGATCATATTGTCCAATTGTCTGACTGCTTCAGGGCCAACCAGCATGTTGTCCAAAAGCCTCTTAAACATTGACAGGCTTGGGGCATCAAACACCAATAACTGAAAGGGCTGTTCCAGTGTTTGACCATCCTCTCAGTAAATAAATTCTTCTTAATGCCCTGTCTGGACCTCCCCTGGCACATCTTTGAACCATTTGACGAGCCATTCATTTGAATCACCTATCCTGCCACTGAATACCAGGGAGAAGAACTCAACGCCTCCCGCCCCACTTTCCCTCTTCAGGAAGCTGTAGAGATAAAGGAGGTGCTGCCTTTAAGCCTCCTTTTCTCCAAACTAGACAAGCCCAAAGTCCTCAGCTGCTCCTCATAAGAAATACCTTATAAGCCCTTCCCCAGCTTTGGTGCTCCCCTTTGGATGCACGCGAGGACCTTCTCCTCCTTCCTAAACTGCAGGACCCAGACCTGCACTCAGCCCTGAGTGCAGTGGGCTCGTCTCCCCTTCTGGCTGGCTGCTGAGGTGTTTGATGCACCCCAGGGTAGGGTTTGCCCTCTGGGCTGCCAGGGCACACGGGCTGGCTCACTCTGAGTGGCTGCCAACAGGCACCCGCCCTGCCCCTTCTGCAGGGCTGCTCTCCAACCACTCCTCTCCCCATTCATACTTGTGTGCAGTGTTATCCAGATTTAGATTATATTTCAATATAATAAATAAAAATGGTTAAATTGATTAGGCTCACAAGCTCAGAGTGTTGAAATCTTGGTTGTGTTTGGGACTAGTCCTATATTTGTAATTAACTCGCCTTTGTCTTTTATTTGTTTAGCCAGGTGTTTTGGGGCCAGAAATGTTACATGAATCCTTCGAAAATGATGGATCATCCACTAAGCATTATGGAGGTGTTCAGTCAATTAACTAATGAAGCCTTAGTGCATCTGTTTTTGTCACCATTAATTTTGTCTATATGTTAATGCTTTATCATAGATGAATAAAACGTCATTTAAATAAATAAATAAAAATATAATTAAAATCCATGTTCCTTTAGAACATCTGTCACAAGCAATAGATCTGTCCTATATTTACTTCAGCATCAGTCCACTTAAAAAAAACTTACGTGCTGTGATTTTAAAAAGAACTCTGTGCTTGTAAACAAAGTATTTTTCCTGACTTTACATTTAATATTTCAGATACTGCAAAGAATAGGCTGTTTGCCACTGCATAGCAACAGAGGATACCAATAATTGTGTTACTTTCTGAAAATAATAGCTATATCCTTCTAGCATGCAGCTCAATTTAATCAATGCTGAATATGCCTTTATTTTTTCCCCATGACTATTAGATCACAATACTGAATTATGTTCTTCTTAATAAATCCAAGCAGAGCAAAACACTATCTATAAAATAGCACTGAAGGGCTTAAATTAAAATTCTGGTATGAGTTCTATCTTCTCTGTGTGAAACTAAATGAAACACAATTTCATATTTTTTTACAACTGGAGTGAATAGGTTAGGCATTCATTTTTTAATTAGTTTGGTAGACAATCTTGATAGGCAAGTGTTTTTGTTTTTTTTTTTTTTTTTTTTTGAAATAATGTATTTTCTTCAGGAGTTTGAAGATTGCTCATGGTTTTAAAAGTATTCAAAAGGATGTGTACTGGTACCATAGTTGGCAAGAAGAGCTAACCACAGACTGGAGTGAGACCCAGGAGATTTTTTTTCAGTACAACGACATGGGCCAGATTTTAAATGCTTTATGCCTTCCCAGGTTGAAAGAAAAAATCCTCAAACAAGACTGAAAAAGACACTTTGGTTCCCATCATAAAGGTTCATCACAGTTTGTTCATTACGAGATGTATAACATAACTAAATTATCTTCATGCGTTGTACAGGATTGCAATTTTTCTTTTGAATGTAAGAAATGGGAGTGATTTTTTTTTTCCTTTCTTTTACATGAAATTGATGAAAACATATTTCCATTCATTCATTTTTTGCCTTAATGAATTTCTTCTTTATATTTTTAAGATATTTATATTCACCCACGTGTATGGAAAATCACTGGAAAGTTATTGTATTGCAAGGCATTATAAAATTGTTGATCAAAGTAATAAGAAAATGAAAAAAGAGTAATTTATTGCAGAGCTTTTCCTTTTTGAAAAATTTAAAAACTTTTTAGAAACATTCTGAAACTAATGTACTTTATTCTGAGAAATGTAAGTACAAAGATAATATAAAATTTTGATGTTCTTTGAAGTCTTGTTTCCCAGTAAGCTGATTTTAGTTAAGATTTTACAAATAAATTTTAAAGAATAAGGAAAGAGAACCTGCAATTAAAGGGAAAGTTTTTGATGTTGATGAAGTTTGAAATTAATGGATTAAGGGATATTAACAGCAAAAAAGCAGAAAAATCTGTAACATTGGCTGTGTTTTTAAAACATCTTTCAAGTTTTCTAATATTTCAGAAAAAAAATCTCCCTAATAACATTAATTCAGAATTATATATATTTCTAGAATTATAAAGTGTTCAGAAGATAAAAATTTCAGATATAAAAATACAAAATTTTAATAGTAAGAATAAAAGTAATATTAAATCTGATAGCCATTCCAGTCTCTTTCATGGACGGTTCCCTAAAGAAAAATATATTACATGTAATAGCAGAGTTAAAATCTAAGTGAGAAACTGAAATTAAGCTAAAAATAGGTATGTTTGAAGAGTGCCACTTTAATGTATAAGAAAAGATATTGGTCTTTTGGAGTTATTTGATCTTCTCAAGCTATTCAGGATTCTCAGAAGGCAAAAAAATCATTCCTGTGGCTAATATGTAGATTAGCCCAAGAGCTTGCTTGGGCCTCAAGACAATTTGTGATGTGAATTTTTGGGCCATTCTGTCCTACTTTGCTGTGCAGTTTGAAATTGTGGAGGACTCTGGGAACACATTCTTACGGCTTTTCTGACATGACCCAAATGAAAAATTGAGTACTAGAAAACACAGTTAGACTTTTGGTGTCTGCTATAACTGTAACACCATCACTTTCTTAAATCAGTGACGTTAATTACCTTAGGAAACATTGTGCTGGTTACCAAGCCTAAGAATGTGTTTCTCAATTTCTGAGCTCTTGAGGCTTTGATCAGACACTGGAGTTCACTGAATTTCAATTCTCCTAAACTTAAAGTAGCAGACATTATTTCTGAATGATTAGAAGTTAACTTAAAGCTAAAAGCTTTTCATTCAAAAGTGCTCTTTGTTTAACTCCTTAAATTAGGAAGTGATGCATACTGCCTAATTAATGAATGAAGATAGGAACAAAATAAACTGCTGTCTAGAATGAAAAGCATTGGACAATTGAGTGAGCAGTCAAAACCTTGAGTCATCTAGAACTTGATAACTTTTGTTACTGTTAGTGAGACTGTCATGGTTTGACACTGGTGCAAGGCCAGTGACCCCATGAAAATATATTGTCTCTGGTGTCTGCTGTGAGATGTGATCAAAAACACAGCAAAGCAGGCTCTAACTTAGGAACAAAAGGAAAAAAAAATACTTTATTAACTTACAATATATAAAGGAGACACACACAGAAGGGGATGAAAACCTTGGAAACACTCCTCCTCCCCCCACCCAAATTCTCAACACAACACAGTGAGACAAAACTCAAATCCCACTTCTCAGATAATCAATCCTCACTCTGTTACCACCCTTCTGGTAATCAGCACTCAGTTCATCAAGGAGAGGTAGTAGTCCCTCTTGCACCATATAGTGACCTCTTCCTTCTTTGTCCAGTGCTCTCACCACTGTGCATGGACCAGAACTGCTTCTAGGGTTTTTCTTTTTAAAGATGCTTTGGTCAGTTCCAAAAAGAAAAAAGCAACAGTCTCTCAAATCTCGGGATGCCAGTCCCCCACAATTTCACCCCCTGGTGTAGTCTGGTTTCCTGGGCCTGAGAGTTTGAGTCTCTGAACTCAGCTTCTTCGGGATGTTTTGGGTTCAGGAAAACCTTGTTCTCACAGACTTGACATAAACGTTGCTAATGTTATTGTAACGAAAGTGATGTTTTGCATTTCTCTCTGTAGAATGGACTTCTCTCTATCTTTCAGTTCTAGGCCAATGGGATGAAGAGTTCTGGCACTCTTCTGCCCAGTGGGATGGCCTGTTTCTTGTAACTATATAAAGGAGGTCAATTGTTTAATAAAGGAGTCAGATACATGTTACAACAAGGTCTTGATGTTGGTCTGTCTCATCGCTCACAGCGACACCCTGGGGCTGAGGGGCCATGAGAACAGAGATCTCCCTCTCCATCTCTGCTCACACCACTCCTTCACTGCCCACTCTTGGCTCCAAGCCAATGCCTCCCCCTAAATGCAGTCTCTGTGTCACGGGAAAAATGGGTCCGTCTATGGCCATACAAGAAAAGTTCAGCCAAAGGCCACTCCATCATCTCCTCCCACCTAGGATTCTTCTCAGCGTCTTCCGACAATCTTTCACTTGTATGAACTTTCACGACATTTGCCCAGTTCTCTCTATTTCACCTCTATCTTTCTTTTCTCTCAGATTCAGGAGGAGTAGTATTTGTAAAGTTTCCATCATCTATGAAAAGGGTTAAAACCTTGGGCTGTGCCTGCCCAGAACTCCCACAACTTCACTGCCGGGCACCTTCTCACACAACCCCCTCCTTTCTCCTTCGGCCGTGCTGCCCAGCGGTCAATATCAAATTTCAAGGTGGCACAGGCACAGTCTCTCTCTCTCTCTCTGCCTGATGCCTCTCAAGGTTCCTGCACTTTCTCCACCCTTCCATCCTGCAGGAACTCCTCTCCCCCTCTCTGCCCAAGGCCTGCCTGGCCCAGGCCGCATGGCCTCCCCTGCCCCGGCCAGCCCGCAGCTGGGCAGGGGAGCCCTGAGCTCCTCCACAGGCTGAACCAGGAGAGAGTTCTCCCGGGAGCCTCTGATTTAACCCCCTGTGTTCAGTTCTCTGGGAGCCCTCTGCTTTAACCCCTGTGTTCAGTTCTCTGGGAGCCCTCTGCTTTAATCCCTGTGTTCAGTTCTCTGGGAGCCCTCTGCTTTAATCCCTGTGTTCTCAGAGGTGGATCCTTGGCCTCAGTGGCCACACCAGTGCCAATATTCAAACCTGAGCTCCCATTAGTTTGACCACCGAATACCAAGAAACTCACTTCCTTTTCAAACCACCACAGAGACTAATACAAATTTTAGGTGCATTGCATTTTATGAAAGTTTTATGAAGGGTGAAGTTCTGTAGAGAACTTGGAGAAATGGATCAGCAGGAAGGGACGTTGAATAGTTTGTTCCCAAACTGTATGTAAGCCAAGTTGGGTTCCTTCAAAGCTGATATGATGGCAAACCTGGAAAGGCCTATACTCAAGCTTTGGCTGGTTGTTTCTTGATAGATCTATATTGAAATAAAAATCTGCGCTGTGTTTTAGCATATTTTAGAAGATGGACATGAGTGACTGTAAGGATGTGAAGAATAAGGCTCCACAGTTCCAGAAAACTGTAGAGCGTATATTGTGTCTCTTTTATCCTGGGAAGAGAGTCCTGGGACAATCTGCTGCTGGGAATTCCATAATGAAGTGCTCTATTGAAATCCTGAGACAACAATAAATGAACTTGTTTGCTTTGTACCATATAGCACATTGATGTAGAGAGCTCTGGCCACTGAAACAGAAAGGCTGCATTAGTGGATTACTCCACTAAATAAAGATAATCAATAAATATATTTATGTGAAATATAAGCATAAATTAAATGTTGATAAATATCATAAATATATTTATCAACTTGACTTATTAGTAGAATATGGCTACTTTTGGAGCAAATTTACGAGCTTGAAAAGCCCCTCACTGTATCCTGCTGTGTGGTAGAGATGACCAACACTGTCCACCTCAAAATTGTCCACATGCAGTGTCTACAAGCAACTAAAATAATGATAAAGGGATCTTGAAGCCTGACTAATAACTTCGGCTGAATACTTGCTATGGAAGAATTTGCATTATCATAGCATCACTCATAAATTTATATGAAACCCTAATGTACTCATACAAATGTATACCTGTGCTTATTAATGACTTCTGGTATACTAAAAAGTTTTCCTTTATTTCCAAGTCTTTGCTTGATGAATCAGTTCATCTTAATTTCAGGAGGTCTCTTTCCATCTTCTCATAGATGGGTGCTGATGCTGCATTTCACTATCTCTAGTTTGGTCACTGGCAGATGGGAAATGGGTCAAACCCTCTTCAGAAGCCATATGTTTGCTCCCGGTGGGGAGCTGAAGGAAGAAAGGATTGATTTAATCCTTATTACTGCAAGAGCAGCCATGTGTAAAGTGGATTTCTCTTAGGACCTTAAAATATTAATTCTAATTAAGGCAGAAAGTGAATTGGAAGTGGAATACAATACAGTAATTCTGTACATGCATTTCTGTTTCATCTTGATGGGTATTTTCTGCTGCTGCCTGTTTGCTGTCCAGCAGCTGCTTCAGCATTTCCCTGGCTTGCAGTTTGCTTAGCTGTTATCCGCTTCTTTCCCCCCTCTCCTTATGGAAATTACAGGCAGTGTAGTCTGCTGCAGCCTCCTGCAGCAAGCACCTGCTCAGCTGCAGACCAACCCTGGCTGTTGTCTCATCAAGAATCTGGTTTGACTCGTTGGCAGTTCTCTATGTAGCTCCTGCAGCAGTTTGCCTCCAATCAGTTCTCTTTTCTTTGAGGTTTCTTGTTCCTTTTGCTGACACACACTGACTCCTGTGGACAGACCTTGTTTTGACTGGAGGAGAGTTTTGTGAAAAGCAGTGTAATGATATTTTATTTTTCTGTCTGAAGGAGGAAAATAAATTTTTCCTCTTGCTGTTACTGAATCCCAGAATAGAGAAAATGCTAGCTCTTCATTTACTTGAGGTATAGGCTTAGATTCTCTGCTCAGAAACTGTTCCAACCAGTTTAACCACAGAACATGATAAGAAGTGATAAATAGAAATTAGGAACAATTAATCCAGAGGCAGGGCAGGGACCTTGCAGTAGCTATAAAGGATCTTAGCAATAACTGAGGCATTGATTGCATTATACTGTGGCCCAAATGTCATATTCTTCCAGTTCTGGACTGAAAGAGGCTTTCAGGCATTTCTTTTTAAGCATTCTCTATTTTCTGATGACTTATACAGAGTTTAAGCTCTAAGAAGTCTTGTGAGTAACAAAAGCATAAAAGGTTTCTGTCATGTCCTATCAACATTTGGTAGATTTTCAGACCTGCAATACCAGAAGATATGAAAATTTCTTGAGTTGAATAGCAGTATAGATGATAGCAGCCTTAATACATTGACTTTTACTTAAAATCACTCTTGATGTGAGCAACTGCACATAGTGAAATCGTATCTAGATGAGTATGTCTGTATTTGGACATTCTGCTCAGCTTGTATTAATTGCTGCACGTGGCTCTGCCAAAAAGAATTGCTTGTCGTTTCTATGCTTTTGCTCCTGGTCTCTCTTGAATATCTGGGAGGTAAGAGTGGAAAACCATGATTCTTCAAGGTTTAATGTCAACAGCAAAATGAGATTATAACAGAAGCAAGATTTGCTTGCTGTTATAATTTTGCTCCTATCTAGTTCTTCCCTTGCTATAGTAATTAATGCCTTCTGATTTCTCTCTCTGTCACTGTATTCTTAAAAAACTCTGAGCCATAAATCTGTCAGCAGAGTGGGTGTGGACACCAACCCCACATCTTTGCCTTCACTTGTTCTTGGAGCTGCTATTTCTTCACTACCTGCTTTCTCATCTAAACGTAGCCAGTGAAAAAGGGCAACAGTCAAACTCCTTTCAGTGAGCCCTTGTTGTATTCTTTTGAATTCCCAAGCCAAAGCTTTTAGCTTTTCCATGTGCATTCTGTTTGTTTGTTTCTGGTTTTTTATTTTTTTTTTTTAATGTGTTCAAAGAGGCATTCTCTGATAACGATCTGCTGTTGGTTGAAAATTTTTAGGTGGAACTGCTGCATCCTGATGCCTCTCCAAAGTCAAGAGCCCTACAGTTAGTTGCTTTATGGGGTTGTCCAGAATCTTCATGTATTTTTTTTCTTTCTGCTTGTGGGTAGCATGTCAGAAAGAGGATTTACCAGGTCAGGCTTCTCAGTTGAAATGCCCTGTATGTAGAAATATGTCTGAGTAGACTAGGATGTAAAAATCAATCTAATGCAAGGCATTTCTAGTAAAGAAGAGCAGAAACAGGATAATGTAGCTGAGCTGGAGGGAAGCCTCAGTGAATGCACTGGAGGGCTGTAAATTCCTGAATACTTAACTTGTACTGGAGCAGACTGAGTTCAAGTTTCTCAGACTTAGCTAGGGCTTGGATCTAAATACTTTTATTGGTATTCGGATCAGTTAGAGAGAAGACTTGTGAAAACCATAATTAATTAACTTGGAGTGAAAATTTATTTGAGGGGCACCAGACATGGTCTTTATTTTAGTCTTTATTTATTTCACTCTTACTATTTCCCTTGCTTTGATAGGAACATTGGTGTAGACCAGCCTCTAGCACTTTAATCACTGAGATACTTACATACAACTTGCGCTAGTCTAGAAATCAAAGCAGTGAAAATGCTGACAGCATATATATATTTCTAATGCTGTTTGATAGCTACATGTACCGTGATGGCAGTCTGGGATGCTTTTTCTGTGCTTAAAATATGCTGTAATTTCATAATGTTCAGACTTCAGTCTGGATGCCACCCAGAGCAATGACTTTTGACTCATCCAAAGAGCCAAATGCTGGGAAACCACTGGAGGTGACTGTGTGCGCAGGATTTGATTTGCAGCTAGAGCTGTGAGACAGAATTGAGAAGCAAAGATGTGTGAATATTGGGTTAGGATTGGAAGGCTTGAAAGAACACCATGACTAAGACATTTCACCAGGGTAGTTCACCACTGTACTGGGAGAAGTACCCAGAAGCATTCTAGTGACAGGAGTGTGATGCATGTTCTTCACTGTATATTTAGCTAGGAACAAGGTACAGGTGGAACCAAGGCTCAGCTAGGAACAAGGTACAGTCTGTCTCTCTTGCATCTCTGAACACATAAACTTGAACAATTTTGGAACTGGAGCAAATCAGTAAAATTATATTAACCTAATTGTGTCTGATGCTCAACCTCAAGGGGCTCATGTGCTTTGTATTGAGATTCTTCCTTTTCTTCTTTATTTCTTCCCATGCCCCCCATTTACCTGGCAGGTTTGTAAAATTTAATATAATGGCTGTTTAACTTTCCTTCATCCATTTTCTGACTGTGAGGAATAGGAATAAGTAGGTCACAGCAAAATACTTAGAATGTGGAAACTATTGCAGCTTTGTAAACTGTGCTCATTCTGGGAAAAATACACTCTATCTAGTAGACAAGGTGTTGTCCTTTACAAGACCTATTTCTTTGTGTCTGGATGGTCACATAAAGATACAAATACATTTTTATTTATATGGAGGTAATTTTTCCCCCTATATATCAGTGTAAAGTGCTGTTTAAGACCTTGATGAAAGAGTAACTTACCACATGAAGTTTTCCAGATGGGTAAATACCTCAGGCCGAATTTTCCTCAGATTTCTTTTGGGAGGGGGAGAGAGCACTTTTGCAAAATATGAGAGAAATATAGATTTGCTAGTAATATTAATTAAAAAACCCCAAACAAAGCATGAGAATTTTTTTAAGGTGCTTTAGTATCTTTAGAAAAAGACTTTTAAAACATATTGTGGAAGATGAACCTACTACTGGCAGGAGGCTTATCTTCATGTCTTACATGTTTTTTTTGCTTTGAAAGCCGGTCAGGAGATTTTGTATTGAGAAATTCTTCATGTGGGTGAGATTTACAGTTGTTTGCTGTATACCATGCATTGCTTATTTAAATTCCAAGGGTAAATTTTGTATTCAACATGAACATGTGAGCAGGAACATAGTTTTCCTCTGTG
>VXBS01006425.1:737130-818326 GCA_013400255.1 Sitta europaea | reverse complement strand
TGTTTTTTTTTTTTTTTTTCTTTTTTTTGTTTTTGTTTTTGTTTTTGTTTCTTGTTCTGTTTTGGGGTTTGGTTTTTTTTTTGTTTGTTTTTTTTATGATTTCTTTGCAGTTTTGCAAACACATCACAAAACAGTGCTCTAACTTCAGACTGCATGCATCATAACAGAACATTCAATTATCAAAAAATATCTATTTCTTTTTAAAGTATTAAACAGGTTAAAAATGATTTGCCAGTCATAGATTAAAAACCCTTCAATGACTACATTGTTTTATTTCCCCAAAAGCACCTTAAATAGAAAGTACAGCCCAAATTAGTTTTACATGCTGTATTTCATTGTCTACCTCCAACAAGCTTTCAAAAATTAGATCCCCTAAATATTAGTTAAGCATATATCTACAGATGTTCTATGCACTCCTGTGTAGCCTGAGCTCTAGTTTCCTTTTCCATGATCTTGTCCAAAACAAATGGTAATTCATTTGGTTAATCATACTTACAGAATTGCTCCCATTTTTCAGATTATGCTGTGCCTAAGGAAAGCCATGGGGATCTGTTCCCTTTGTACATTTGAAGTGAATCAGAGAACTGCTTTGCCTACCAACTGTTATGTACCTAATTAACATTATAATGTAGTGTTGTAGTTCCAGTATTAATTACAGAAATCTTTAGCCCAAGACCCCCAGATCAGTTCATTAGTCAGTTGTGATTGTTTGGTTACAGTCTTTTATGATACTTATAGCAAGAGCCATCCTTATTATCGCTTTAAGTGTAAGTTACATGCATTCAGGTCTTTGGTTTCATTTGACTCTGGTTGCTGCAAGCTACTTGAACATAAATTATAAAGATAAGATGCAATTGCATCAAAGCGTGCCTTATTCATGCCTGAATGAAGTGGAACACTGCTCATCTGGGGGATGGTTTTTTCTTTGGTGTGTTTACCATGTGCTATTTGTGGCATGTCATCCTCTCTCATTTGATAGGAGTGCAGTTCAAAGGGAGACAGCTGGGACTTCTAAAAGATCAAGTGTTTTTGACAGCGTGGTGTGCCCAAAAATTACCAGCTATGCAAAGCCTTGTATGTTTTCTCCTAAAGATTTACTGCAAACATAGACCAGTGTGTGTTCCAATGCACTTACAGAAGTTTTGTCAGAACTGTGTTAGTCAGTCTGCCTCTAATCTAAACAAACAGATTTGTGTATTTATTTGGAACAAACGAATTTGGCATCTTTTAATGTGTTTTGTATGAACAAGCATTAAGTTAATACATGTAAAATATTTGCATAGATGGCTCCCTTCTCTTTTCCTTTCTTTGCAATATATCCCATTGCTCTCATCACTTGTGTAATTCTGTTACATGCAGCACTGTGTAACACTGCAGAGGGTGCTCCATTCTGATGCACTGTGTTCATGCTCAGCCTGTATTTCAGTTTCTTCCATTAGTTTGGTAAAAAAGGATATGTGTATATATATATATATATATATACACACACACGTATATTTTTAAGAGAACATCTCTAAATGAAGAAATATGAGGAGCACAAAAGCTCTTAATTGGTCTTCACAGCTGGGTCATAAGACTGAGGACCAACACCACATGTTATTACTTCAGAGATTTGCACTTGCAGGAAACAACTATATATATTTTCCTCCCTGCAGACCCTGCCTGCAGGCAGGTTGTCCCTGAGCTAGTGAGGGTCATGGAAGAGCAGTTAAACTACTCCCTGTGTGATTGGGATCTTTTCCTTCTCCTGGTGAAATCATGGTCTCTCCCAAACAGCAGTTCTTAATTCTCTATCTGCAATTTGAGGTCACTGACAGCTGGGTTTTATCCTTACAGTAAAGGACTTGGCTGCCCCATGCCCTGTTTCCAGGGTGCCTGCTATTACTATTTCCTTTACAGATTTTTGCAACAAACATCACCTCTGCTTCCGTGATGCTCTAGCCCATAAGAGTATGTTGATTGTACTTGCTATTATGGGGCAACAATTTTACCTTACATCACAGTGTTTCCAGCTGTAGGTTGGAAGTGAAGCTACAGGGTAATCTAGACGTGTAGAGATGGTATTAGCAGACAGTCTATACTGGTGGATATTCCTCTTGTGAACAGAGAGTCAGTGATTTTAAAACAAGCCGTTGCCCAGTCAGATGCATGGTACTTATGCAGGATTATTTATTTATCAAGAAATTGTGTTGTATTTAGCAAGAAACTCCAGCTGAGTAAAGGTTATAAACAGACTCTTACTGTGTCAGAGAATAGCTCAAAGAGGCCAGTGCTTCAGTTCAGGAAGGTTGCTGTGACTTGAACAGATCACCTGTCTGGGTTACATTTTCTGGGCACTGAAGATGTCTTCCAGTATAAGGACTTGGAAAAATGCAAAGTTACCCTAAAGGCACTTTTAAATTTTTTGTCCTCCTGAGCTATGAGTTCCTTCGTTTGTCTTGAGGACAGATAGCTGATCACCATATAGCTGATCACCATATAGCTCTATGAAGGCAGAAAGAAAATGGTTCTGGGTGCTATTATTTTAGTTGTTCAGATGTACCTAAAGTGCTATCTTTGGAGCACTAGCTTATCCCACATTGTGCTTCTAATGATTTTCAATCTTTTCTTTTAAAAAAGGAGCCACCCCTCACCCTGCACTTGCATAGATCTCGCACAAGCCATTTCTGTAGATGTAGGTGTATGTTGAATATGAAGAGCAGATGTAAAAGATCACAAACTCCAAACAGCTTCTCACCAGACCATATCTCTGTCATGGTATGGATTTTGTTTCTGTGAGCAACCTGGGAAAAAATCTAGGCCTAACTACTTGAAAACAAACTGATAAATCTCTGTGTAATCTTTTAAAGGAGCAAGAGATTGTTTGGAAGGCACATAGATGGAGAGATAGGCTACAGCTGCAGCTTTGGGAATGGTGTTGTCAGGATTTTTATTTTTTCTTGATGTGGACCAATAAATATTCTTTCCTTAAGATCCTGTGAAATGTGCAGTTCTTGCCTTAGCAGCATGCTTCTAATTAGGCTTGTCATCTGATCATATGAAGTTTCTCAGTCACATTCACACTTGTCATGAGTTATTAAAAGATGCTTGTGACTTGTGTTCTTGTCCGCCTGCGTTTAAATAGTATTCTTTCATTTTATCTGTTTCACAGAAAGTCTTGAGCTTTTTTGTCCCCATGAAAAATATGTTAAGTGGTAACAGAGAAATTACTGGTTTGATCTATGCTTATAACCTGAAAGTTATGTTTACACTTATAACCTGAAAGAAAAGTTTTCTAGTATCAGATTCAAACTTTGGAGAATTTGTTTAAATAATAATGTCTGACTCTGGCATTAAAAAGACATTTTTAAATATATATTTTTCATCCTCCAGTTTTCCCATTTGGTGCAAGGCTTGGTAATGCTTGTTCACAAATCATGCAGAGTTGTGGCAGGTACATGCATGGTTGAGCATAACATTAAGGAGGTTTTGAAAAATAAAAAAAATGTATCTGCTTTTTTGCAAAAGTTAATAGCAAAACATCCAGCATATAACAGCATATCAAGGACCAGAAAAGGAGCAGGGTGGTATTGCTCGAGTTCTGTATGTAACTTCCAAGGACTTCCTACTCTGTAATATTAATAGCATCAAATTAAACCTCAGCTCATGGAGGATTAACATTATTTGATGTAGTTCAACATAGTAAAAAAGGACCTTTTTAAACTGGAAAACTTCCCAAACCTCCAAAACAAAGCCAGTATGCCATAAAGCTATAATTTAAGCATGACCTCACATTCTTTCCCCTAGCTCAACTACCTCTGCTCAGACACTTGTGGCTTTGTGTTTAGCCAATTATTTTTTCTGCCTTGGACTAGGAGATGATGACTTCACACCATGTATAGATAGTCTTAGTGGAGAAATAATTTGAATCATCTTGCAGGACAATGTACTAAGCATGAGATGGGCTCAAACCTTTCATGCTGCAGTCTAGTCCTTTTAGTTTTAGACATCAATTTTACCTTGAGAATGAGATACGAGTCTTCAGTCTCCTATGTAAATTGTTCAAACCTTTAGCTGGGGAGCAGTTTTTGTGCATTGAATGGTTCAGTATGTATCAGCCAGGTGAAACAGCTTAAAAGATGAGTTCAGACTGCAATCCCAGTAACTTAGGGGATAAACAATCTCTTGGGAAAATCCCTTCTCCACTATGGGAATTTATATCTGTCTCACTTTCTAAGAAAGCACCTTTGATAATGTTTTCCAAACTCAAGCTTTGATTAAAAGAGCCCTCCATTTAGTCTCTGAAAGTGACATATTTTTACCGCATTCACTGGAGCAGTTTCTTGTGGAGGACATAGTGGAATTTAAGTATCCTGTTGGGGTCTTGGTATGAGATGGCCAGTGAGTATTGAACAGATTTAGGTGGCTGAATGCATGCTCCAGAATGGGACTGTGTCTCCTCAGAGATGTTGCTAGATGCTGGGGATTTCACACTTGTCTGAATTAGTTTTGACGATGCAAATTAGCAGCTTGATGTTAGAATTGGACACTTAAATACACATCCAACTCTAAACTCATGTAAACAAAGTACTTTGCTCTGAATCTTGTGAACTTCCTAGGAATTTGAAATAATTTTGGATGATGTTAATGATTGTGTGGCCTTCCTATAATTTTGCAGTCTCAGGCAATCTACAAATTGCTCACCAAAATACTATTACAGCCAGAAGCAAGTATGATAATCTCATATTGGTCTATTGATGCCCACTATTATCTGTTTAGGTGATAGCTAGCTACTGCTTATTTCTGCCTGGAGATGAAACCTCTTGTAAGGACATAGTGTTCATAATTTGCTATCAGTATTAAAGTAAGTTTGTGCTGATATTTCATCTAGTACTACAGCATGGCATCTTAGAATGTATTAACTTCCTTAAACTTACTGATGACTCTTTGTTTTGGTTCTGCTTCTGCACTTTACATCCAATGTATTCATGAGTGAACATTTAAATATGCAGTGGCATATTGACCCTGAGTGTTTTAATGTAGAGCTAGGTGGCCTGATATTTAAAAGTTGAAAGGAAACTGTCAAAACAGCAGGAGGTTAAAATAAAAACAGGAAAAAGACAATACTATATAAACATTTCGATCTAATTTTGCCACAATGAAATTCCTGAAATAACTGCATAAGCAGTGTTTTGCAGATAAGAGCACAAACCTTAGTCTGCCTTTAAAAAATATACAAAAAATACCAACTGTACTCACTGCCATCCCTTTGCCCATGAGTTTTCTTTATATTGCAACCTAAATTTTACCTCTTTGAGTTGACATGGGTGCTGAGATAAGCTCCAAGAACAATGTATGAGTGATGGAATTGGTAACTGACAGAATTCACTTGTGAATGAGTTTAATCTGCCCTCTTCTTTTCTGATATAACAAATAATATTTGATGTAAAGTAACTGCTAAAGAAATTTTTTTGGTTTTTCCCCTTCTTGTTTATAGTGCAGAAGACCAGTGAACTTTTGACTGAAAGTTAAATTATTTCTCATTACTACCCTTGCTTGGTTTACTCAGATTGTAGTATGTCTACGTACATTTTTTTTAAAACAAAACAATGTGGGGGAGGGAAAGCATTGATAGGGCAATTTTTAGTTAAACATAGTAAAAAGTGGTTGTATTGTACTAAAGAGGTATAATACATCATGAACTTTAAAATGGGGGAAGGAGGTGATAATGAGAACTTGTGTTAATGGTCCATAACACAACAATCTAATAAAAGTGCTAACTAAACACCTAACACCTGTAGTTATAAAGGACCTCTGAAGAGAATGAAACTAATGATGTAGAAAAACTGAGCAAATGTCTGTTATGACTCTTCAAAGTAGAGTGGTAAAATGACAAATATAGGGTTTTGTTAGCAGTCTGCAGTAGGTGTGCAGGGCCTGTGCAGCTGGAAATGGGAAGGAGTTAGGGAAGCAGGGTATAGGGTAGTACTAGGGTCACATGGAGCAGGGTTTCCAGCAGGTGAGCAGCTGTGGTCAACTGTCCCCTGGCCCTGCCAGCTACCCTCTGTCTCCTCCCCTCTGGAAAGGACCTTAGACATGGGGACACAGATTTTGCCACTTACATGCACAGCTGTCAGCATGGTCATCAGGAGTCCATCAGGCATAAAGACCAGCTCTCGAGATTGTGAGGAATGTGTGTGCAGCCATCTGTGTCACTGGCAAAAGTTCAATTACATGGTAGCACACACACCTGCACACCCAGGGGTGTGGCAGGGGTGCCTGGGGGAGGCTGCAGCTCACTTCCCTCTGCAGGGTGAGCAGCTCTTCTATGAATAGCTACCGACAATATGAGATGCAAAACTTGTGAGATTGGAATGCAAAATCCAACAGGACTATTTATATCTCCTGTGAACAGTTAACCATTGACAGCTCCGTATTTCATATTATACAAACAAAAGCTGTGGTAATGGCAGCTGATATAGATTCTTACTGTTTAGTCATGCCAGCCTTCTCTTGCATGGTGTCAGCTCAGATCCTGTAGAGATTGTGTGTGCATTTTCACCAAGTGAGGGTTATGTTTTTTTCAAGGCTGTGAGTCATGCTTTGCTATTCTTCTATTCTGAAGCTTAACAGAAAAGATCTGATGTGCAGTTTGTGGAGTGTATAAGTGAGGTTATAAATCCCTCATTCTGGAAAGGGCTAGACCAAGTCTATAGTGTATGTGACAGTTGTGGTTGGACAACAATGGCGTGTCACAGCAGTTTTACAGGAATTGCAGACAGACTTGCTGTTCATAGAACCAGATTTACATAAACAATTCTGCAGCTCTTCAAAGATGGAGCAGTTCTGTGAGTCAGGGAATTTTCAATTGCTTACACGTCAAATGAAAAAAATATCTATTAGAATGAAACCATGAGTAATAGAGACTGAATCCATATCCAAGATTGTGGTAATTACAGAATATATTGTGGCATTTTTGAAATGGTTATGAATGCAAATACAAAACGTTCAGCGTCTCCCTGTATGTTGTGAATTAAACAGAACCATTCCGTGAAAAAGGTGAAAAGCAAAGAAGGAAGAGGTCTAGTTTCCTCCTTCTGTCAGGCTCTGTTTGCATGGGTTACAATATACAGACCAACTATTCCTGACTCTCTGACTATGCACTTCTGGAAGCATATCTATTCTGTCTCACTTACTATAAACATCTCCTTTTGAAACTTATTTTCTGTATCAGAAACTTCTATTACTAGTAGACTAAATCAAACCAGCATGATGCATTGAGTAATAAAACCTAAATGAATGCACCCAGAATAGTCTTGCTGCTTTACCAGTCATGTTACTTCAGCTCTCCTTCAGGAAATGTTTATTTAAAGACTGTCCTGAAGATGAGTTCTATTGTATATTTTCTGAAAATCTGGAAAAAATTTAGTGGCTGAAAGTTTATTAGAATAATTTATTTAATGGATTAAATAAAAAACCTTAATCCAAATTTGTTGCTTTTCTTTTCTTTTCTTTTCTTTTTTTTTAATTGGACACACTGAATTTTCTATAGAAATATGGAAAGATACAGACTAAGAAAAAATAACCTCCATAAATATCAAAAAGTCTTCTTGATATAAAGCTTCTTTAACTTCAGTCTCTTTTTTTCCTTCAAAAGTGTTTTGAAATAAAATTTTCTTTTTGCTACACCAGAAAATTTATTAGAAATACTAACAGACGGTAAAATTCATTATTGATAAATCAGCATGTTTTTACTAATGAATCTTTTCATTTGGTGTCAGAAGGGATGTCATAGCAGTAAAATAGTGTTAGATATTCACAACAGTAATGACCATAAACAAAAAATTGTTTACAGCATGATCAGAAGAGTCAGACCCTTGTTTTTTGGGTCATTGAGCATTCTTTATTCTAGTGTTGTGAAATGTAGTATGACCCAAGGGTCTGAATTCCTACTGCAGAAATCCTCATTTATGTCCCAGCAATATTTCTGACATTTTAATTACCTGAACAGTCTCTAGCTTTTAAAATTGTTGGATTTTTGTATATCTTTGGGACAAGTAACTTTTATTTGGCTAACTGTTATCTTTCTTGATGAGCAACAGGCAGAGAATCCACTCTTTTTTTTCTTAGTAATTTGATTATCATGATTAATTGCCCTTATTGCTGGAGACTTTTTCATAATCTGATCTTGTCTGGCTTCAACTTTCATACATGAGATTCTGTTTTTAAGCATGCCTCTTTTTTTTCAATAACTTTTTTCATGCACATTCCAGTTTTTCAACATTTTTTTTTAGAAAGTGTATCCCACACCTCCACACAACATTCCATTCTCACTATTTCTCATAATCAGAGGCAGTGTCAGTTTTTTCCTACTGTTCACAGGATTCTCCCATATTTGATTGAATTCCTTGATCATTGGTGTCTAACTCTACATTTGTTTAGAATAAAATGCATTTTATTTATTATTCTAGCTTTCAGAAAGCATGACCTTAGCCACCAGTGGGACCCTCTGAAAAGCAGGACAGATCATTCTTCAGCTTTCCACCAGTCTGTCTATCTGCAAGAATTATGAGCAAATATTTTAATATTTGCCTCCAGATTACTGGTGTAAATGTCAAATAGCATTGGGTTTTGCTAATCCCTGTGGGATCTCACTCAAAACAGCCTTGTTTGATTCCCCACCAAATGCCTCTTCCCACGATCCCTTAGCTAGCAAGCCACATCTTTCTTCCTTTTGGTGTGAGCTTTATTTCTATTGAAAACACACTCCATGATTTATTAGTGTTTACCTCTCCGTACTGTAGGCACGATTTGGGGTTAACAGGCCCTCACTCTTGCCACAGGAAACACTGCCTATGTGCCTGAATAGAAGCAATCAACTCAGAAGGTGAATAGGTTATTATGGGAAAACTTGTAGTATTTTAACTTGTTTCCTCTTTCCACACTGGAGAAGTGCATCTCCTGCCTCCAGGCCCATTTCAGTTGTGTCTGTTAAAAATAAGTAGATTTTTTTCAACCATTAAGAGATTCAGGGCAGCAGAGGGATGGCAAAGACTGTCACTGCATACTACTCTAAAGAGTTATTATTTCAATTAAATTTTTAAATTAATGTTCAATACTGTCCTCTTTTGCTGTTCTCTGGTAGGCAAGAAGCTGGTTCCTGTTCTCACTAAAAATGGCAACAAGATAAAACAGGGTCATTAGTGATACAGAAGAGAATGTCAGTCACTAGTATGCTATGTTAATCCAAAAGGATGCTTTCAAAAACAAAGATGTTTGAAACAAAACATGCATTTGAACTCTCACAAAGAGCAACAGCAAATGCCAGAGTTCACCTCTTGCTTTACCAATTCTCTATCATCCTCATTGTGAATATCTATTTATATTTAGGAATTGAAATTTAGGTGAAGTTCATAATGCAGTTACTCTTCATGCAGATACATTTACACACTAAAAACATTTTACTAGTTAATTATATATTCCTATTTCATCTGCATGTTTCTGTTGCATAGTGGTGCATAAACTGAGTAAATTTTTCCAGAGTTCAGAATATTTGGAAAGAATATTCACTTGAATTGAACGTCTTGGCATTTAGAACTACTTTTTGATGTATGGGATGACAGTTTTTTACTTCCTACTGAAGTAGGAAGTTGTAGGGTAACTATTCAGCAGCATCCAGTTAATGTTATTTCATGAATGAGCAGGCAGAATGCTTCTGGTGAGTCGTGCAAGGCTTGATGCTGACATATGTGCAATTCATACTCGGTGTGAGATAGGAAATGTATTTCTAACAATGATTGTAAAGGTCTGCTGGAGTGGGAATGTCACCAAGACTAGATTTGCACCATCCTAGAGTGTTACACCTGGCCTATGGCTTGAAGATCAGTTTTCCTGTAGCTCTTATGTCATAGCTGATATCCTAGATATTGAAAAGTTATGGCCTTGGTGGCGGTGTTTGAAAAAAATGAATTGAGTTCTCCAATGTCTAGTGGATAGATACTGGTAGGGAAAATGGTTGCCACTTAAGTATTACTGGATATGAGATTGTTTTTTAGATGAGTTTAGAAAAACTTAACCCAATTTTAAGAATGAGAATTTAATTCAGTTAGAAAGGAGTATGACAAGAGAAGGGGTAGAGAGCTGTTTAGTCATAGATGTTTAATGAGACTACAATCTAATCAAATTGTGGATGTTGCATGAAATCACACGGAGAATTTTCAAAATAATTGCAAACAAAGTTTAAACTATGTATGTGGCATGAAAAGTCTATCAAATGAAAACCTCTTTTTGAAGTGAATATTAGGGTTGCTTCTGAAACCCACTCATGTTTATAACTTTTTTTTCATGCTGCCATGTCTGAACATTTTTCCCAGTTTTTGTCTTACTCTTACAGATCTTCCCTTTACTTAGTAAAGTAACTTCTTAGAATAATTTTGCATTGCAGAGTTACTGAATACCAGATTATTATCTACATTTTTATGGCCTGTATAAAGGGATGTTAAAGAGACCAACATGATATTATTACTTACCTGCATTATAGTACCAAGTATGATCTTCTCTCAAGGAGGAGATCATAATGCTGTTACACGTGCTCTTCAAAGGAACAAATAAAGATAAACATGCAGGATCTTGAAATGGCTGAAAATGACAGAGCAGTGAGCATGAGTGAATTACAATATGAAGCAAATCTAGAAATTATTTTGCAGTTCTGGTACTTTTTTGGGACTACAGAAGAGGAAACACCTAAATTTGCTGGCAACAAACTTGAAAAAGGTGTCTGTGCTGTGTAAGACTTGTATATCCACAGTGTCTGTTATTTTGCTTTTCCCTTCCCTTCATTCTAAGTTATTGTTTACAACCTTTAATGCCTAAAATTCCCACATATCAATTTGGCTGCACTTTGTTGCCTCTGGTGTATACTGAAAAGAGTTGTTGGCCTGAGGAATTTGCTCATCAAAGAATGGAAACAGAGGTATGGGGAGGTGATTTGCTTATTCAACAAATGCAGAATGAGCAGTAGAGAGAAGGTGTCTGATGTGGTTTCTTCTTCATCTACATGATGGAGAGCATGAATGACAACACTAGAGCGGGAAAATATTTTCCATGTAACTATCTTCCTATGATATGTTCCATATCATAATTTGATTTTGTTCTTCCTAAAAGTGTTTATTAGTGAATGGAAGAACAAGCTGGGGAAGGACAATTATCTTATTACATTATCCTATATAAATTACTGTTCTAAGCTCAAAGGAGTTTTTAAGCTATCATAGTTTTCATTCCACAAAGAAGTATGTGTAATCCTTGCGAAATCAATTCTTCTCCACATAAAAGACCAACAGATCCACTCATCCATGGTTCTGTTTCTCTTTTGCTTTGCAAAATAACTTTAAGACAGAAGCATCTGTTTTTGTTTAAAACATTCAAGGGGTTTAGTTACCAAGTAAAAGAGTGATACAGAAAATATCATGTCATCTTAACTGTGTTGGCAACTGCAGAGGAAACTATCCTCCCAGCAAACTCTTCCTCCCCTCCTCCCTGCTTTTCACAGATTTCAAGACTTCTCTAGAAAAAATGTTATCATTTGTAGCCAGCTTTGTAAGTAGCATTTAATTCCACAGCTGCTGGAAACACAGACATTTCTAGTATTTTCCGCTGTTTCTCCTGGTGACTTTCTGACAGCTGGAATATGCCAGTCCATCAATCCAATCGCTAGGCTCTAGAATAACTGAAGCTTCATCACAATATTTTCTGAGTTTATGAACTAGACCACTGTTGGGTTTGGGGTTTTATAACTTATTTTTGCAGTTCATTTCCTTACTACTTCTTTGCTTAAGCAGCTAACCAATGTTTGATGTTTTGGTTTTTTCTGCTTGAAGGGAACATAGTCCTAAACCTGAAATTACCAACTTGAAGCCAATTTTATCAAAACAGACTTAAAAGGAATCATAGAATAGCCTGAGTTAGAAAGGACAGCTATAGGTCACATAGTTCCAGCCCATGGACAGGGACACCTTTCACTAGATCACGTTCCTCAGAGCCCCACCCAGCCTGGCCTTGAACACTTCCAGGGATGGGGCATCCACAGCTCTGGCGACCTGTTCCAGTCACTCACCACCCTCACGGTAAAGAATTTCTTCCTAATGTCTAGTTTAACCTGTTCTCTCAGTTGGAAGCCATTCCCCTTTGTATCACTACACAGCATTGTAAAAAGTCCTTCTCTGTTTTGTAGCTCCCCTCAGGTACTGGAAGACTGCAATTAGGTCACGCTGATGCTTCTCTTCTTCCAGCTGAACAACCCAAATTCTTTCAGCCTTTTCTCAGGGGAGATGTGCTCCATCCTTCTGATCATCCTGGTGACCTCCCTGGACTGACTCCAGCCGGTCCATGTCCTGTGCTGAGGATCCCAGAGCTGGATGCAGCACTGCAGTCACACCAGAGCAAAGGAACAGAATAGACACAAGTGTTTTTCATAGATTGTCTCTTTCCTTGTTAAACCTGTCAGGCTACTTTCCTACGATGTAGGAGACATGTTTTAGTGCAAAAAAATGTGTTTCAATTAGCGTTAAATGTTAGGCATGTTTTAATCACTAATTTTCATTTCACTATTACATTTTCATATTATAATGTCATTACATGCATACAAATATTATAATTTATATTTAGGTGGGATCTTGCACTAGCTTGTTGAAATGAAGTTATGGTGTGTTTTTGAGTCATATTACTATTTCTTTGAATTCTTGTCTCTATTTCTCAGAAGTGTAAATATCCAGGAGAAAAGCAAGAAAAAAGTGGAACCAAAGAAATTCTACTCTCCATGGACTGATGGGATGACTGAAATGTGCAAATCCAATGATGTTTAATAACATCATTTTCTTACTGTTTTGGTTTCATCTAAGTCTGTTTCTACAGACTGCAATGCACTGAAGTGCCCCACTGGCATGAAAGAGGTATAGAAATAGGCACTGGTGTAATGATTTATAAACTATATATATCTTTGAATAAGTGAAAGTGTGCTTCTGTACTGTTAGTTTCAAAGAAAGTGGATATTTCAGCAGAAGAAAAGATAGACCATTAATTCTGAGACATTTTGCCATTTTGTATGCTCTATGGCTGGTCAGAACTAATTTCAAGTTAGTAGTCACGTGAGTGTCTATCATGAAAGTAGGATAACACGAGTAAATTGGAATTTAACAGATGGTTAAACAGAGCAGAGAGTGTGTCATTAAAATTTTTTGACAAAATACATTTTTTCAGAATTAAACTTGGACATATATTGCATTTTTTTACCTGCTAAATTAGGTTCCTGAAGACCTATCCCTGACTGGAGTTTACAAAGCTGAAAGGACAGAAATGTGTCTTTTATCTTGTCCTAATTAGAATAGTCAAACACGCTGGGCAATTCAGGATTCTGTGATGGTTTTCCCCCAGTCCCATGTTCCATATAAAGAACAAGCAAGCAGAATATTGTTTTTCCTCTATTTTAATTTATGCTGAAAGCTGGTGTTTGTTCTATTAACTGTAGTCACCACAGCTGCATGGTTTAGTGCACCATAGGTTGGCAACACCAAGTAACTAAATTGAAACTCTCCAAGATCTATTTCAGAATAGCCTTGAGAAAACAGTTTAGCATGTTTTGAACATTTTAGTGATTTTTTGAGCCTTTTATGTACCTCCAAATTCCTCGGTTTAGTTCAGGAACAAATAAGTGTCATGGAAGATATTCTATTTTATGAACATTTAAAACCTAAAAAGCACTGACAACTGGTGAGAGGAAATCTCATGGAATTTCAATCCCAATTTCCAGACTAAAAGTTACATAGAGCATAGACATAAGTGTAGTATTTTCAATACAGAATTTGCTGTGTAAGGTTAGGAAAGCACATAGAGAATGACATGACTTTTTTTAAATTCAATCATTTCATGCTCAAAAATTATTATTGAAGTTGCATCTGAGATTGTATTCATTACCACATATCTGCATATACCATGCATACAGTTCTAAAATGACTGTGCATTATTTTTTTACTTTTTAGTATTTTTCTGTACTAACGTTTTTTCTGGAAAAATAAAATATCGTGCATGCATATACAGTTCACAGCGGTATGTTGACACAGGTGTCTGGACTAATTCTGCCTATTTAACTTGCTTTTCCTGGCCAAAAATTATAATTAGAAAAATACCCTATAAATTGAGGACATATGATTGACTTGTAGCAATATGTTCAAAAAAGTGATAGAAATTTATTTTTTAAACTATGTGCTATTCCATCATAATGGACGATTTTTTAATGTATGAAATTTGAAGGTCAACAAAAACAAGAAATTATAGAATAAAACTGTGAATAATAACATGGGCAGCAATAGCTATTACTTCTGGATAAGTGACTATTTCTCCATTCTTCCCATTTAGAGTCTTGCTTTTTCATGCACTTTGCACATAGTTGGTAGTATGGTGGAAACGTTGCTGAACTGGAAATAGAACTAATTTTTAATAGAACTAATTTTTATATATATATATATATACACACACACACTGTCTTGAAATTCAACCAAACAAGAATACCAGTTTATCCAATTGTTTCAGTTTTTCAGAAAGTGTTTAGATCCAACTGGTTTTTTAGGTGCTTGATCTACAATGCAATTTGCATAGCAAATTAATGGACCTCCTGTGGACTGTTTTATGGAATTTCTGTTAATTGATTCATATTACCGACTCGTTCAATACAATTCTGAAAATAATAAGAAAATTATGTGAGTTGTACAGATTGACTAAAAATGTACACCATATACATGTGGAGAAGGGGGAGTTTGCAGATCCTTTATTCAAAAAATGTACTGGTGCAAACATCACCTCCTGGTGGCAGCAGACGGGCTAAGATCTGTCATTCTCGGGCTACTCTTATGAAGAAAGAATATCTCAAGATCCTATTTGCCTTGTATAATTATTTCTGGTCCCAGAAAATGTAATATAAATTCCCAGTTGCATTTCTAGGACAATCTTCTGTGCTTGAAAGCATTCAGAGAAGTCTCAGAACGTGATGCTACATATATTTTTATATCAGGAGGAAATATAATAAACCAAAATGAACAACTGTAGCTGTCTGTACATTCTTATTGTGCCAAAGGACACTGTGTAGCCCAGTCATAATGAGGCAGAAAACAAAGGCAGTGCTTTCTGAGTTACAGGGATTCAAGGATCTGAATCAGAAATGTCCAAACCTGCTTATTCTCACATACAAGTAGCTTCTGTAGCTGTAGTCCGACATCTTTCTCTTCTGTGCCAGCCCAAAGATGACTGTCAAAATTAAGTTGCAACCTACTGTGCAAGTGGTCAGGTTCTGTGATATCTGTTCTTATAGTACAGTTTGGGCAGGACCCATTGTGCAAGGTCAACTTTGGGATGGTTTTTAGTACTGTAAGGTGATTTCTTCACCTTGCAATCTGCTTGGTCTTACGAAGAAGTTTCTGTGTTTGGTGTCTCTTGGTCCTGTTATCATACAATAAGAGTCAAAATCATTGAGGAAGACAGGGAGAAAGAAAGTTATTCAGAGTAAGTAGAATTCCTATTCAGAGTCCTTGTTCTCTGTAGTGTAACTCCGAGCTTTTAATCTATGTCCTCCCCTTCCCTGTCCCCTTCCACTTCCCTTCCCTGAATTGATGCTTCAAGCCATATTTTCTAGAGCTTTTGTGTCATTTCTTAAGTACAGTCATAATATCATCTCATCCACCATATAAAGCCTTAAAATAGAGGCAGGTGCCTGCTGTGATAACAAGACACGGTATGGAAACAATGAAAGCAACCTTATCATTTTACAGATTATGCTGAATTGTACTGATGTTTCCCTCATGTGCTTGTCTTTAGGAAAAAAAGAGTTCTATCCTTCTCAAAAATTTGTAATTGCAGGTATAGTTCATCTTTAAACCAAAGTTTCTACTCATACCAGTTTGCAGTTTGGGGATTGCATAAATACCTTACTACTTGGTCGTGTGGGACTTTGAGAAGTATGTCTTGCAAGATTAAAAGAGAAATATTTTTGTCCCAAAGAAGTTCTGATTGGCAGAAAACATTAATATGCTTCTTTCCAGGAGCAATGGCAAATGGCCGAGAGTTTTTCTTTACTATAGCAAGGATGAATTGTTCATGTTAGGAAATATGTCAATAGACCTCTGGAGGTATGTGTGAAAACACCTGCCTATCCATTTCTTGTTTGATTGTATTCTGTTCTTAGTGGTTTGTTCTGAAGTCTGGATATTTTGTTATGTGGGTGTTGATAAGAGAGTACCATTAAGCATGCACTGAATGTTTGTATTTTCCTAAGCCTTCATTCCAATGTGGCACTCTTGCTGTTTTTTTTCCCTTAGAATTGTACTTCTCCAGTGTCTTCCTCGGTCATTCTGTTGCTGTTGTCTGCAGTTTCAGATACATTCAGCCTCTTCAGTTCTCTGGGGCAAAGTGCCTCCAATAATATGCCAGTATTCCTTGGCACATTCCATTGCAGTGCTGTGCCTAAATGTGCTTAAGGTGGTGCAAACCCTAGTGTTGATACAGAAGAACTTATGGAGTAATTGCCGTGATACACCAGTTCATGCTGATCAGCAATGACCTTAGTTTTTAAGCTTCCAGAAATCTTTTTCTTTCTAGAACTGACAGAATAATAATAAATCCCCTCATTCCTGCATGCATATTTTCCTTTTCTTTTTTCCACAACAACTAACATGTATTTAAAATTCAATTTCCTATTACTCTGATTACTGTCTTTTTCAGTCTGTTTCCTAGCATCTGTTTGTCTTGCACCCATATTTAAGCTTCTTGTTTTCTTGTAGCTCCTGCTTATCTTTAATTTCTTTTTTTCTTCAGTCTGTAGTTCTTGCACTTTTGCTTCATCTGCTTCTTTTCACAGCACTGGTGAAATGCTTAGCTCGCAGAATGGAAAAGTGGCACCAAACTGGGTTGTATTCCTTTATCCCCAATCCTTCAAAGATATATATGTTCTTCAATGACTGACCTTCCTTGGAAGAATCTTGTGCAACAGTATATGATTTTTCTATGAAACATTGCAGTCACTTCTATAGCATCTTCAAGACAATATCTATCCAGATTGGAAAAAAACTTAGCAGAAGATTTTTTTTTCATGTCTGAAGTCAGGTTGCAAGGCTTGCCCTTAACACTATAAATAGTTAAATATTGATATCTACCTACATAAAGGGCCAGAATTCCTTCTTTCCTTCCTTCCTTCCTTCCCTCCCTCAATCTTCCATTATATAATATTAACCTAATATTGAACAAAGTTGCTTCCTTTTTTTTGTCCTCAGTGATTGTGCTTTGAACCATGTGTGTCAGAAATATAGTTTGTCTCTGCAGCATGCCTAATATCTAAGATTTGCAAAGAGCTACTGCAAGCATCAGTGTTACTTCACAACTACTAATATAATGAATATTATGTTAGCATCTTTTAACTAGCTAATGTTTTGAAGAAATAATTTTGTGCCGTGAATTTTCAGAACCATCAAAATTTTTATTCCTCTTCTAACTTAATTTTGATGTACTTGATCAAGATTATGGCAAAAGATGGTAGTGTAACATATGAGAATTACTTAAAAGGGTAAAAGCATTTGTGCCTTAATTTTATGTGTTGGTGTCAATCAACTGATTACACAACAGGACTGGATATCTATTTTTAGGTGACCAATAAATCACCATGAAGTGGCAGGACTTTATCCACATCATGACTGAGGAGGAAAAAATTTGCAGAACCATACAGAAGCCATGGCTCATCCTTGTAGTATACCAAGTATTTTATTTTAATGTATATTAAATTTCATCCCCAAATAAAGAAACCACTTACAATGCACTGTTACTGTGATAGCTGAATGTCTGAAACAAGAGCATGCACACATTTGATAGTGTATTACTGACATAAGGCACAACCATAAATCAAAACAGTATAGTAGAATCTTTCACAAGCATGACTCATTACAAATAAACAGCTTGTGGTCCAAAGAACTTAGTCTATTTCTATGAACCCCCAGATTGAGAAAAAAAGCAATTGTTTTGTCATTCTTCTAAAGAAAACCTGAGAAAATATTATATGCAACGGATAAATTATTTATAAACTTTCAGTCTGTTTCTCATGATTGTGAGAGTTTATAGGACCAGCTAGTCATAGTGTGTTGTTTCATATAACACAGAATACTGATTTTCATAAGGACACTCTGGTCTCAGCAGCTGCACTGTGCATCATTCCAAAAAGTAGCAGTTTCTTCAAAAGCCTATCCATATTATCATATAATTGTTAAAATTTAGTGTAAAAAATACTTTTGTTAGAAATGATGACATGTCTTGTGGTTATTTTGATCTATTTTATCGTTAGGATTGTGGCTGGGGCAATCTAAATGCCTCAAGTTGCAGTTAGGTCTGACAATACTAATATTGTGCCCTGAAGAATTCTGCTGGTAGATTTTTGTCAGTTTGGGGTTTTTTAGATAAAATTTGAGTTGATTGACAGAGCATCTGGTATTGTAGTACCTGTAACATATTTAAGGAAGAAGCTGAAATAATGGTCTTTCTGCCAGAGAAAGAAGTAAGACTTGCAAGGCAGTGAGACATTGACTGTGACTGACATACTTTGTACAATACATGTGAGAAAGTTATTCTTATCTGATCTATTATGAGGTCATATTGCTCCTTGATACATGTAATTAATTTTTTATAATCAGCTTCCATAATAAAAAGGAATCAGCTCATTTAGCCCCTGGAAAACTTTCCCAGAAAAAATAAGATTTCTCCAAAGTGATTAGCATTTATTTGCAATGAAACTAGAGTGTGAAATTGAAGTGAAACATTACTTTTATTTGCCCTAACTTTGAGCTGAGAGTTGCACCAGTTTCTTTCATTCTGCTGTGATAGGAGAAACAGCTCAGAATGTTCTCATATCTCACTGCCTCTGTCTATACTGAAAGACCATTTAAAATCCCTATTAGTATTCATCCAAGCCTAATCTTGATTTTGCTATCTTCCAATTTAAAAGACATTTCACACTATCTCTTTGGAGAAAAATTTTGGAACAAGGCACCACCTTCTTGCTAAAATAGTTATTATGCATCCTTCACCATGTGACTTCTGTAGCTGAAGGGAAAAAACATTCTATACTTGTAAGTGTTTATCTCACTCTTAGCCACTAGAATGACAAAAATTGCTTTATCCAGTAAATCTAAAACCACCTGCACAAATAATAAAAAAAACAAAGCAACAAAAAACCCACCACTCACATGTATGCTGAAAAATCAGTGTATAGAAGTTGCCACCATGTACTTCTGGCTTTCTGGAGTGAAAATTAGGAGAACAAAAGCCTAAGATGGTGTAGAGCAGCTAGGTAATAAAGGGTGCTGAAGTAATGATGAATTAATACGAAGCAGCTAATTTGTCCTTGTCCATTTTAATGCTAATCTCTTTGTACCACATCATCTCCCAGACACTGTTATTCACTGCTGGGCAAACCTGAACTGAGTTAGAAAGGACCAGGAAACATAACTGCTCATCACAATATGTTTGATTCTCTGAATAAATTCCTCTATGAATCTGGCACTACACGCAATTGTTTTCAGTGTATGTATATGTTGTAGTGCAGAATTTTTTTCTGACATACCTCATAGCAGTTGTCTAATGGGATCATTTCCAGCTAGTCTCCCTACTTTTTTATAAGTAAGAACATAAAATTATATGATCTAGGAGCATATAAATTTAATGCATTGTTTCAGCCAAGACTTCACTTTTTTGTAGTTGGATTGGTTTATTTTTTTTTTATATACATAACTCAATATTTATCTATATTAAGTTTAATCTTGCATGTTATTGCTCAGTTTTTTGCCTTGTGACATCTTTCATTTACTCAGAGTTTATATTTGTCCCAAGTATTTCAATACCTTCTACAAACCTTTTCTGCTTGATTTTTCACCCATTTTTCAGGTCATTGATCATTTTATTGAGAAGCATAGTGCTTAGCAGAGGATTCTGTGAAATCCTGCTTGTGATCTGCATTTGTTCTTCGTTCCACTGTTTACTGTTTCCATTATTTGTCCATTCAAGGACCTTCCTTCTTATACCATGGCTATTTAGACTCATTTGGCCTTTGGCATTGGATCTTATCAAAAACGTTTTTTTGGAAGACACCAGTAGTACGTTTTTCAAAAGCAGTGTGTGTGGGGTGGGGATGTCTCATTCTAAAAAAATGGTGCAGCCTTGTTCTGTTAATTTCTACAAGTTTTCATGACATAAACATGTGGAAGGATCTGCAGAACCTTTCTTTACAATCTGATATCCTAAGAACCAAAGAGGTTCCAAACGGAAGATCATGCACACCACAACCAGCAGTTTGCCTGTTTCACCCATGGCTTCTTGGAGATTGCCTGGGTATATAATTGCCTGGGCCTGTAGACTTTATGTATAGACCTTATAGACTGTTGGTTTGTTTCATAGTCTCTCCTGCTGGGTCATCAGTTTCAGACAGATCCTCTGCTAAATCCTCCAGCAGAATTTCCACTTTCTGTGATCTGCCACAATTATTTCCAGTTTCTGGCTGAACACTTAAAAGATAAGTTGCACATTTTCCTTCACCTCATATTAGAAAAAGAAACCGTAGAAAACAAAGATTGTGTTGGGTCGTTGTGGTGTCTTAAATTCTGATTTATTGACATAATCAGGAACTTGAATGTCCATGGTTGGATTTCCACAGTTAAAAATTGATGGTCTAGTTTTGCTACCATTAAAGCCTTGGGGGCAGACTTTTTAATGAACTTTCAATCAGTCACATTAAAAATCATTATCATGTTTCACGTTAGTGTTCATGTTTAATATTGGAATTACTGTGCAAGCCTCTTTGGTCTATATCCTGTAAGAATTGAGGCATCATCCTGTTTCCTATCAGATATATTTTCTAAGAGCATCATATATAAAATAGGACCTAAGTTGGGTCCATTAGAATAAGTTCTTTCAAGGCTTTTTGGAATAGTTTCATTTCTTAAATCATATAGGAAATCAGCAACAGGGTCAGTGTAGCATGGATAGGCTTACTGTCTATATGTAACTGTCATGATATATTTCAATTTTTTTTGTGCACTGGCATAGCTTATCGTTGTAGTTGATACCGTTAATTACATTCTCAAGGAAAAGTGTAATGAGCCTTATAACTTGGCAGAAAATTCCTGAGACTACTGAAATGGAAAAGACATTGTAATATAACTTGTCTCTGTGAGACATTCATTTTCACTGTATCCATTCAAGAAAATTCCACATCGATGAGCTCGTTAAATTTGATGAAAAAATTTACATCGTTAGATTTCAAAGTCAGCAAGCAGACCAAATTATTTAGTGATGGAGTTTCTCTGGGTTTTTTTGCAGCATTTTCAAGATTGAAATAAAATATTTACTTGACAGACAGGTGGCTGTATAGAGATTACAGATGATTTTAACAATATGTGACAGTAAGGGAAATTAGAGCTCATTAACATTCATTGGACCCAGTGTCTGCACCACTGATCAATGACTGGACTACTCTATGGCTTAAAATGCTTAATGATTCTTTGTTTGACAGGAGCTAACTGCTGTTGGAGGAAAATGTGGCTGGTCTGATAGCTGCCAGAGTGAATGTGGCCTGCACTTTATAAACAGGGGAAATGGGAACAACTGTGGAGCAGGATGAGCACGAGAAGCCTCTCAAGGCTTGTGGTGATTGATAAACTATATTATGGTTGACACACACATCCTATGTTCTGCATAGGAGTGTTAGCATCTGACTCAGTGGAAAAGCAGGGGGAAAGTGAGATTGTCTGTGTGATTAGTGGAAGGTAATCAGCCATCTGTTAGGCATAATGCACTTACTAAAGATGAAGATAGAAAGCATATGTGTGCATGTGCTTACACAGGATCTCTCACCTTTTATACAAGTATCCATGACAATGTAAGACTGTTTATAAAGAATTATCACAAGGCAAAAAAATATGCTTGATTTGGCTATTTTTTTTCCCTCACCAGAAGGAATGCAGGCTGGTAGCTGTGTTGTATAGTTCTTAAATGTGCCCTTCAGCAGACTGAAACAGTAGCTTTTGAAGTGGCAGAAAAAATAATTGGAGGCTTATTTTTTAGAAATAATGGTATCATAGCTCTCAGTCTGATTGTGATGATGAAAACAAGGTTATGCCCTGCAAATGTTGAAAGATCTTTTTACTGGTCAGGACATTTGACATTGCATTTTCATCTGTTTACCTGCTAATTTAAAATCAGCTGGTTTGTATAACTCTTCTGGGTACAGAAAAGGTTTGACTTAGAAAAAAGCTGGAATGTGATTTAGTACAGCTTCCCAATTAAAACTGTCATTGATTCTACCAGGATTTTGTGATGCAGAAAATGAGACTGAGCATAGCTTTTAAGCTTTATAAAAAAATTTGATAAGGTCTTCCTTAGAAAGGAAAAAAAATCCCTTCTTTACCTAATTTCAAAAATTATTTTTGCAAGGTATAAAGATCACGTCTAAAAAAATTTATTCAGTTTTGATATGTGTTCTAACACTTCTCGTAGTAGTTTACAATTCACTATTTATACGTCTCCCAAAATCTGGAAAAACAAAATACTCCAGAAATACAACAAAATTTAAGGCCAGTGTTTTAATCAGTCACTTAAAATATCAATATATGTCCCCAAGTATTGTTTAACTTGATCATCTTTTTTTTTTTTTTTTTTTTTTTTTTAGCGGAACCTGCTTCTGATGAAGCGCGTTTCGGCTTTATAACTCCTAAATTACATAAAATAGATATGTCTGTGAGGTTGGCTGTTGCTGCCGGGCCTCGTTGTGTGCTATTTCGTACTTCCACATTAGAGCTTTGGGGGTTTCTCCTGTTTTCTGTCGCAGCCGGGGCGCGGCGGAGCGGGCGCTGCTCCCGGGGCGGAGCGGGCGCGGAGCTCTCGCTGCCTTGGGGGCTCCAGTGCGACCGCACTCCTTCGGTGCCAGAGTGCTTGGAGAGCCCGGGAGAACCTTTCCGCTGCCCTTTCTCGCAGCAGAGCTGCGTGATGGTGCCTTTTTATTCCGCCAAGAAGGTGTTTAAGGAAATCTGTGTCCTAGTGTTTGGATTCAGTCATTTCTGGCTGCAAGGTTCTCTCTTCAAGCATTTGGGAGCTTTTTAAAGCTTTCACCGACTTTGCTAATTAGTATCCACAGTGTATTTTCTTACTTTTGAAGAATTTAAAATTCTTTTTAGGAATATGAAAAGAATTATTTATTTTAAATTTTCTCTGCATATTCTTAATGGAAGTGTTGCAACTTCCTGTGATCTGGCAGAAAGGAAAGAATGTAAAGGACTTGACTGTAAGAGCTCCTAGGATTAAGGAGGCATTAGCTGTAATGCTGGAGAGCCACTCGTAGAGAGTCAAGCACACCGTAACAAAAACCAGGTCAGCAGGTTCCTAATGGTTGCTAATTGCACACTCCGGGCATGAAGGCTCGGAGCACGCTCTGCATGCAGCAGGGACCAGCTTTTGTTTGCTTCTGCAGGGGCACGCTTTCATTTCTGTTTGCTAATTGCTTTAATGTCCTTACTAGAGCTGAGTCATACTGAAAAACTCTGTAAGAGTGCCAGGGGTTATTTTTTGTGAAAAAAATAAAACAAAACTACGAAGCAAGCACTGCTCTTCGTGTGCTTTGGTATCGTTTAGTGCTTCTCAACCAACTGTTTCTCTGTTGGGCATGTTTAACAATAAACATGCAGAAATAAGGACCACGTGTTTCACCAAAATTTCACTTTCAGGAGGAAATAATGTAAAGACTATATTAAAAGTATTGAGATACTTTTGGCTGTTAGAACTGGCGAATTCTATGCTTTAGAACTGGGACTATGATGAGCAATATCTCAGACAAAAATGTTATTTCACTGATTTTTCTAACAATTTATGTTGAGTACTTATGGCAACAGAGTTTAAGTTGAAAAACAGGCAATGTAAAGAGATGAACTTAAAAAATACTCAACATCCTAAAGTGTTAATTTTATCCAGCTTTGCTGAAGAACTTTATATTTAACACCATTTAGTTTGTAATTTGTCAAAATTTGAGCTAAAAGAGTTGGAAATTGTACAGCAAGCACTGAGAATATTTGGGTTCTTCTTTCATTTCCTTTGCTGATTGCACTGATAGAAAATTTTGTTCTGAAGTGCCAAATTTATATTTAGTATTAATACTTAATGTAACTTTAATATATTGTTTTGTGAGTATGATAGATGTGCAAACACTGATTTACTAAGTAGTGGCAGGGTAGGAAATAAAAATTTTTTGTCCTTCCTGGCAATGACAAGTGAAACTGTGTCTGGATACTTCTGTGATACTCTCACTGCCTGCAGGAGTAGTCTCTGGATGCTGAGACTCCACACGAAATATTCAGGAATATAACTCAGTAGTCATAGTGTTGATTTAACAGTGAAAAGTCTGTTTTTTCTAGAGTCTTATAGATTTTTTGTTAAGTAAGGAAAGTTTTGGGGGTTTTTTGTATTTGTGTTGGTGTTTTTTTATGCATAGGGTTTATGGCAACCTTCTTTATGCATAGTACACAAGCAACTAGAACATAGGAAGAGAGTGCAAAGAAAAACGTGTCACTTACTTGTTTTTTCCACTGGATCTCATAAGTGTACATTGATGACACAGCATTTTGACTTTCATAAAGCCACTTTGTAAAATGTGTTTTAATTTTAGGTACATATTCTGACCTTGGGAATTATTATATCTATGTTTTGCTAGAGTTTTTCCTTATTGCAACAGTCCTTAATCTAACAAAACTATTAGAATTTAAATTTTGAAATGAAAATCAATGAATCAACCTAAGGTCCTCAATAATTGCTTCAAGTTTGCATGTGAATTTTTTGTTAGTTGTGATCAATATTCAAGTGGATGGTTTAAGAAATTTAAATAAATCTTGTAGTATTCTGTGTTTAGTCTTAAATTTCAGGCCAAGGAATATGTTCCAATATGTACTAATTTGCGAATACAAGTCATGTATTAACTTGTGGAGTTCAGTAAAGTTCTGCTGACTTTGTCAATGTTCATATATTTATGTTGCAGTTGTAGAAAATCAAGACATATTTTTCATGAATGAAAACTATAGTTTCCAAGGTGATTGGAAATTACATGAGAAATTACAATGAGAGAAATGCAGTATTTGTTACTTTTCTCATACAAAGATTGTGTTCAGATCAACAAAGGAATTTTGAAAAAATCTGTTTAGTCTTGAACTTCAGTATAGATTTTTAGGATGAAGAATTTGTTTAAATGTGAGATACATCTCAGACATTATCGTTTAGTCCTTGTCTTCGAGCATTGTGTTGCTAAATTTGGTCTTAAAACAACAGCGTGCTTTCTTTTTATCTTTGCAGCTATTTTTGAAAGAAGCATGGTTTAGCCTTTCACACGTGAGCCATGGATGTAGCACTTTCCCCCATGAGAACACAAGAACTGGATCCACTGCCATCTGATGCCTCTCCCATGCTCATAAACATGACTCCTACAGTGGAGCAAGAAGGGGAAGGGGATGTCATGAAGGACCTTGACTCTGGCCAGCAGTATGAAAAGCCCCCTCCTCTACACACTGGGGCTGACTGGAAGATTGTTCTCCACTTGCCAGAAATTGAGACCTGGCTTCGGATGACGTCAGAGAGGGTCCGGGATCTGACCTACTCCGTGCAGCAGGACTCAGACAGCAAGCACGTCGATGTGCATCTGGTGCAGCTGAAGGTATGAGGCATTTTATATCATAGACTTCCCAGTGAAGGTGTCTCATTCAACTCTGCTGCTAGTAAAATAAACAAAAGAGCTTTTCCTAACGGCTGAAGCTTGTCTGACAGCCTGCGTTAAAAAGTGAATAAATCCTTTTAAGGGAGATAATAGAAACCACTTAATTATCAGAATTTTTACAACGTTATTTATTCATCACTTCAACAGTCATAACCATATTCATGAACGTGTTCATACTCCAAAAGCAAGTAATAAAACATTATCAGTAACCTGACTGGACATCTCACAAGTGCCCAGTTATATTCCCATTGATTTTAACGTTTTATTTTCTGTACCTAAAACTCCCAAATAAAATTCCAATAAAATTCCTAACATTCTGGTAAACAGGGCCTCTCATTTGAATTCAAGGCAAAATTCAAATAATTAGTGCCTGGGATGGTAAGTGTATGTTCATTTGCACGGCCTGGTTTGCTGCAGCAGATGAAGCATGCTTTTGAAGGTGGCAGGCTCCAAAAATAGCACAAATGTTATCTCTTCAGACTGAGCTGTCTTCAGAGCTGCAGTCTGAGGCCTGTTTATGTGAACATAGTTTTCCTTCATACTCAGTGCAATGGTATTTTATTTGTGTTTATTTTAGGACTGTTGCAGTAAGCAGTCTTAAAATACAGCACTGTATACTAACAATAACAGAGTGATTATACTGTAACCAGTCCTAACCAAATAGAGAACTGGCCTTGATTTTTAATGCTCTCACCATTTTTCTAAAAAAATTAGCTTTTGAGAAGAAGAAAGGACTAAATCCACAATGTGCAGTGAGTTTTTAGCAGGTACTGTGAAAAGGTATTTCTGCAGGCAGACATGAGAAATCCTGCTGGGCTTGGTGCTAGTTCTGATCTGGAATTGCTTGTGGCTGTATTATTGCAGTGCTGAGCTGAAACTGGAGGCCTGAGGAGCTTGTGGGTGGTGTTTGCACACAGCTTTGGGCTGGTTCAGAGCACAAACAGAACTGATTTGTGCCTGGTCACGAAATGAGAATATTCTGTACATACAGCTCACCCTCATATGTCCACTAATACATTTTAGTTATAATGGAAACTGGTGAATGAATAAAATTCCTCATGGTTTTTCTTCTTTTTACAGTTTATTTGTGAAGTCACGAAAGTCAATGGGAGTTCAGAAAATACTTTTCTAATGATTTTAGCTACGTTAACAAATGAAGCAAAGTTTTAATAAACACATTCGGAATACGGAACTTCTGTAACCTGCTGACCTTTAAATCTTTATATAGACAAAAAGAAATATGACTGTAGAAACAAGTGTTGTGAAATTATTTTATATAGTATAATGTAATATAGAGTTCAGATAAATTTTGAACAGTTTATCTACTATATAACTGACTAAAACTAAGCAAAAGACAAAACAAACCAAAAAAATCCAAACCAAAAACCCAACTACAACTTCATACAGACTTTTTTTCTTCTGTTCTTTGATAATATTCCTGAGGGACTACTTCCCAATGATGTGTCTTTTTCTGGAACTGTTGTGCCCAGCCTTGCCAGTGAGCTGAGTGTCCCTGACCATTGCTGAGTAGACTGGAAAAAGTGTTTCAAGTATCTCGCAAACAACACCTACCAGTTTAGTATTTTTTTTTCTTTCCAAAACAGCGGGAGATGATTTAAAGTTGATTCAGGTTTAGCGTTTAATTCACTGTAACTCCCAATTTCCTTTCCCACAATATGTTTTTTTCACCTCTCTCTTACCCTGAAATTTTACATGTAGGATTTTACCTTTTCCATTATTAAACTCTTTCTTTTATTTCATTCCACATATATCTCCTCCAAGCACACATATTGTTTTCATCTCCAAATTTAAGAAGTCTTCTTTCTGCTCCTTTGTCCAAATCATAGTGAGAAAAATGAATTATACAGATGCTGGAGAAAAGTCTATAACATAATGGTTTCTGAATATAATTTTCAAAATGCAAATGCAGCATTAAGACTAACAACTTTTCATTTTCTCATAGGGTGTTTTCCTCAGCCAGGAGTTTTCTGATTCCATTTGCATGAAGCTTTCTATTTGTTCTGGATGCTTAGAGTGGATTTCTTTCCCCTGGATGTCAGTTTGCTTGTGGTGATAAGTCTGGTTTGGGGATCCAGGCCATAGCGGATTCTTTATATTATTCCTTGGAAAAATTGCTCAGCACACAGATCATCTCTTTCTCTTGTGAAAATTTTCACAGTATCTCAGTTGCAGATCTGTCTGTGCTTCTGCTCTTTCTGTAATCATGAGCTTTGCTTCTTTATTGTGGCTTAATCCCTAGAGATTTTGATGTTTGCTTCTAGTCTCTTGCTATGCTACATGACTCAGGGCTTTATTAACCACCACTGATCCTTTGAAAATACTTGTTTGTCTCACTTTTGCAATGCCCTTTCTCAGAACTAGCCACATAGCATGAGCGGGAGGTTTTTCTTATATAGTCCCTTGGGAAATTTCCTGGAAAGCTCAGCTTCACATAAGTGCTTCAGGAAGATAGTTGGATGAATTGTAACTCTTCATATTCCAGAATGCCCTATTTTAGTCTGGAATGACTCTTAACTCTAGCTGTTCTGTGATACTTTTACATTGCTCTAACACATTTGGTGTAGCTGTTACCAATTGCAAATATTATAAAAGAGATTTAAAAAATTATGGTTTTGCTACAAGCAAATATAGAAGTGCTCTCTGTGTCCTTGTACTGTCTTAAAATGCTGAGATGCATTTCATGATCCACTTAGTTTTTTATATTTTTAATAAAATGCATTTGCTTTCACAGAAAAATCTTTCTTGGAATCCCTTTGAGGTATAATAGATTCAACTTCTGTTCTGCTTTACTTTATATCCTCTCACTCTCACAAGCAAGGGTTGACTGTTTCAAAATACTGATAACTGCTTTTTATTTTTTTGAACATAAAATAGTAGTTTGGGATGATCTAGTGTAATCTTCTATATCTGAGATGTCTGTTAATTTCTAACTTACTTTGGAGTAAAGCACTCCACCCCTGCTTTGTGACTTCAATATCTTTTCCATATATTATGTGTTGACATAGAAATAAACACAGTTTATGCTATGATAGTGTCTTTTTTGCAGACACTGTTGTTACCTCTCTTTCCCATTAGAGAGACTTCAGTAGTCAACTTTTTCCAGGATACTTGGGTCAGTAACAAATATCTTTTCACTGGATCTCTCATATTTCCTCCTGACTCCTAGCACAAAATTTTCAAGAACTTTGGAAAGTGATCAATATCATGTGACCATTATCCTTTCAGTACCTCTGTATATAATTTTTTGAGGGACAAAGACATTTAGTTGCTCTTTTTCCTTGAATTTAAATCCTGCATGAGAGAACAGTATGAGAAATTATTAAAACAAGATATCAAAGATATTAAAGTGTATTAGAGTGTAACATATCTTCAGTTAGATACAGGTTATTCCTTTTTCCATTAGATTATGAGCATTTTGAAAAAAGGTAAAACCCAGTAGATATCTTTCTCATCCCCTCCTCTTTAATTAGCTTTTTAAAATTTTCAGAGTAGTTTAGTAGGTCTACATTTTTTACATTTTCAGTTTTCTCTTGTGGCCTGAGCATATTCCTTGATTGGGAAAAAAGTCAAGGAATAGCAGTAATAGATCTGTGTTTCTCAAATGTTGTCTGCCAGACAATCAAATTGCTTTGAAACCTTCCAACTTGTCTGGCAATTCTACGGTCTTGCTCAGACTGAAATTTTTTATGGAAAAAGATGTGACTTGTTTGCCACATCTTAATGTGCTTTATTAAAATAATAGGACACCTGTAAAAGTGATCTTGGTTTTGTAGCTCTTAGGCTAACTTCTTTTCTGCCTAAGAGAAGAAAAGTCACTTTTCCCACATCCCTCAAAAATTGTCATAATCCCCAGCTATGTTTTGATAAAACATAAACAGAGGCTACTGCTCCATCCTGTGCAGAGGGCAATCCTGGATGCTGCTCTCTTGCCTACCAGGTCAGTGCCTCCAAGGATGAAAGCAATGATCAAGCCAATTCTCTAGGTACTAATTAAGTTTAGAAATTAGGTGCAAATTTACATGTCAGGATTTATGGCAGTCTGAGCTCAGAAATTCAAAATTTTAGGCAGTGGAAGACTTTCACTGAAATGAGCAACAGAGATGTTCTTGTGGTATTTAGACATCTACAAGCTAAATGGCAACTGAGCAAGACAATGCAGGACTGTGCTTTGCATGAACACAGAGCATATACATTTTACTGGAGATTCAGTTGCCATCTAAAGAAAGCTGGATTAAATTAAAATAGAAATCTGCTGGTTAGAATAAAATAAGAGGCTCAAAGAATTTGGAGCTAATGGAAAGTAGAAAAAATTGAGAAACAATAAGAGGTTCCTATCTGTTTCTGATTAGAGAAGTGAGCACTATTTGGTTAGTCTGCTGTTAATCTATGTATCAAGGGAATAAAAATAGCTAAAAGCTGGAGGAGCCTTAACTGGTAGCTCCAGTGATAATGGAAGATTTGGCTTGCATAATTTATCAGGTTAAATGAATAATTTATAAATGTTGCAGACAGCATTCTGGACCTTTTTAAGCTTCAACTTTCTGAAGAGGCAGGAAAGGTGATCAATAAAAATTGTTGGAATTCGTATTCTTGTGACAAAGGGATTTGAATATTCCTTTGAGTGGTAGAACATCAGCATTGGATATTCCATTTGGGCTTGGGCAAAACAGATTAAAAAAAAAAAGAAAAAAGAAAAGGCATATGTTACTCGATAGACTGACTTGAGGTTCATATACATGGCCTTTGGAAAGGTATTTTGAACAATGTGTAGAGTATCTAAGCCATCCCCTTAAAGCAAGGGACAATATGAACAGCTCTTTTAATCAGCTTGAGTTTCTACAAAGCAAACAGCTAACATCACACTGAGCAAAAATTCTGCAAGATGTGAAATTTCTTCCAAGGATAGAGATGCATTCATTTGTTCTCAGTGACATATTTACACATAGAAGGGTGATGAGTAATTCAGAGAGTTTGTAGGTATGAGTACAGTAGCATCTGCAATGCTGCAAAGGCTTAAGGTTGTCCTAAAATAGACATTTAGATTGTTCAGTAGTCAGGAGACTCAGAAGAAAAGGATCAACATTTTCCAGTGATGAGGAAAAAAGTATCTTCTACCATTTGCAATTTCTTCTAATTCTGAAATAAAAACACTGAAAAATCTCATTTTTGTTTGGATATTTACACTTTTGAAGTGTATACTTACTCCAAAATTTCTGATTTAGATGTCACCAAGACACGAATACATGTAAGTGTACTTTGAACCAATACAGTTATTATTTCTTTCTCTCCTCTATCCATATTGCTCCTACATTAAAATATGTTAATATGGGCTGTAGAAAATGAGCTAATATGCTCTAGCAATGGCCTCTGGAGAAATATTAAGATGACGATCAGGTTCCAGCACAGATGTTACCTATTACAGTCTTCTCTAGCCTATATCTTAGTCTGATTAAAATATAAATGTTTACAGGATACAATGCTGTAATGATATAAATTTCATTATGATGAAAAAATTTTGTATGTCAAGTCATTGAGCAAATTCATTAAGAAAAACATTTGCTGGGAGAATGCAGTGTGCTGTTTAGTATATGTGTATATGATGATAATAACACATACTGAAGTCCAGATTTCCTGGAAAACTGTAAATTAATACTATTTCAATGGTGAGTAAGATTTAGTATGGTCAAGTTTTAAAATAAGAGGTCATTGATAGTATATAATTATCTTTATTCAAAAGTAAGTAATGGAAATTTTTTATGATATCTGTGACTGTTGCAAGAATTTTGTTATGAATATCTGTATGAATATAGATGTACGTAAGCAAAAGAAGTGCCACATAAATCCTAGTGGTGATCTTTTTCTTGACAATTTGTGTGATTCTATATGTTACAAGGTAGAATAATATTATGTGTTGTAACAGTCACCTATTTCTGATCTGCATTGTATGTTATGATGTTCATAGGTGTTTTCTTGCTTTGCATATTTCAGTAGTCTTTGTGGATGTATTTCTTATTAACCATTATAGGGGCTGGGTTTGTCACTTTCTTAATTTATAATTACATGCCACTTATAATAGATATCCAAAAACTCTAATATGACATAAAGGCATATCACAGACAGGCATAGAAAATTGCACAAACTGTAAGGAATTTTTGAGTTACATTATGTTTAAAATTTCCTTATGAGCTCTTATTATGGGAGAGTTGACAGAAGAAACTTCAGAATAGGACGATTGCTGTCTGAATGCCCAAAATGCGGCATGAATATCTCAATAACGTAAACTTGCGTTTTAGTAAGAATAGGTTCTGAAAGTTGGTGATTTTTAAATATCCTTGCATATTGCCTCTTGCATTATGTGAATTATTCCTTGGAATGAAATCCCTTTTTCTGTAGTTAACTATTAGAAACCCTGCTGTGAATTGATGCAATTCCTTTGTAAATCAGCAAAACAAATGGGTTCTATGTATTTTCTTGTGGAGAAGGCAAAAGGAGAAGGAATACCTGCCAGTTTCTCCCTGTAAATGATTCCCTGGAGCAAGACAGCAGTATTCATGTAGTCAGTTATGATTCTAACCCTTGCATTTCAAAAGATGGAGCCCTTTGTTTTTTGGAAGTTTTTCCACTGCTTTTTGGAATACACATTTAATTCAAAAGGCTTAAAGCAGCGCTGCATTACAGCACTACCACTACAGTAATCATAGCACTCCAAAGTTCTGACAGAACGTTAGCTTTCACAAAATATAAAATCTACTAGTAGTACATTGTAATTTCCCTTTCCCAGTGAGCAGTGTACTTCCTTTCCAATCTGTGTTAGCTAAGAAAAGCTAATCACATAAATTTGGAGCTATATTCTTTTATTCTCCTCAGCTGGCTTTGGAGCCACACATACCCTTCAGTGTGGTTCCATACTTCAAAAGGGCCTAGAAGCAAGCTTCAAGACACAGTCTTCTCTTTTAGTGTGACCTTTCATCCCTTTGTGTTGAGATGAATACATTTGCTTCTGATAAAAAACAATGCAGGTATTCTACAGGCAAGAAAGCAAGTTTCTTCAGAATATATTCTGTAGATTTAATCATAGTATATCTGCTAATGTATAAGGAAAAGATGATTTTATATGTGCATTTCTAGTGTGATTGTGACCTGAAACCATGAAATTTGATATTTTTAAAACTGGCATACATATATGGGCATATATGTGTGTTAGTGTATTTGTATGTGTATGTTTGTAGTACCATAACAAATACAGTGCCACTGCTATCTCAACATTTGCATATGTGCTTATTCCTCATGCATTTCTGGTTTTTCTCAAAAATTCTTCTGAATTACCTGCCCTATAATATTAGAGAAACTATACTACAGTTCACTGTAGTGCACAACTAACAAGTGTAAGACCTCTTCTTGCAGTTCACCTTGTGCTTCATAGATATTGAGGGGTTACTCTATGTCCATATATCTGTTTATACACTGACAGAATAAAATCTCCTGATGTGACAGAGTACGCATTGGGGAAAATGTGTATTTTAAATGGTCTCAAGTATCCGTACTTTTAGGTACAGTAAAGTATCCAAAAGACCACACACAATAAAGAAACAGAATTGTATTTTAAGACCATTAAGCTGTGTGGGATGAGCAAAGAAGTCGATACACCACGTAATCAGCTTGTATGAAAGGTACGGCTGACATCTCTTTGTGCATCTCAGCACTGTCCAGCAGCTGAGCAGACAAAATCATCAAATGGAAGTCTGCAACATCATTACCCAACTATGCTCTAACATCACAGATCTGAGATACTAAACTGAATATTCTTACTTGCTCTTCCACAGGTATTTTGAGGAAGAAAGCAAGGCTAAAATCCTTTTAATTAAATCTAGGATTTTTAGACCATAAATTAATTTCACAATCTGGACATTTAAGAATATTTTCAGGTACTGTAAGATCCATGATGAAACAAAGGGTAGAGGGAAATACAGTAAAATTTCTACAGACATAGTACCATTGTATCTAGTCTATGTTTTCTTTGCTAAGGGCATCTGCACTTCTTTCATACAGTATTTATGGGGACTTCCCAAAAGTTGAGATGCCTGGTTTAACTGTTTAACTGAAGACAAAACAGTTTACTACCCATTTATTTATCTGTTATCAGGTACTGGATCCCTTTTTCACATGGGACCAGGATCTTAACTTGAAATAGATAATTTGATACATTGGATTAAAAAATCAAATTTTACACAGTAAAATGGGTAACCTCATATGTATTATTACAAGTATAACCCTCTTTTCAAAGAGTACTTTAAGTTTCCACCTTGTTTATGAATCTAGACCAGCAGTTCAGTATGAGGAATTAAAACAGAGGTAAATAGAAGAATACATGGGAAGGGAGACCCTCTCTTTTCTCCATAGGAAAATTGCATTTCTGGTTACAAATAGGATTGTTTGCTTTCAAAAACCTCATAAAATACTGAACGCTGTATTACTTTCAAACATCGGGTAGAATAAGGAGTGATGACTCATTTTTTAACCACATTACAATTTAAATTATATGCTTTTGATTTTCAGCTAAGATCTGCAAGAACAACTTCCCTATCTCAAATCTGTTCAAGATTCAGTTTTGATTCTAATTATGAATGAAATATTTATAGTATCTCTCAATGTTGGTTATATCTTCCTTTTTTTTTTTTTAAAGCTAATGAATAGGTAAATCATCAAACTAAGTGTTTGAGCAGAAAAGACTTCATGGTGATTTCCACTGCAATTTAAATTACTATACTCAGGTTTGTAGTTACAGTATTTGGATGCGTTTTGTGAATTTTGATCAATTCTCAACTACTAGATGGATTTTCTTTGCTACCGTGTTATCTGATATAGGACACAGCAAATCAGAATGAGAGAGCCACACCTGTAAGTTATTAAAGAGGTTTGTTCAAAATTACCAAGGAAAAACCCATGTTATATAGGTATCTTACAGACTTCTGAAAAAGACATTTTCCTTTAGTCGCAAGAATACACGTCAGTGCAGAGTGGCTTCGGACTTTTATTTGTCAAGTTGAAAATCAAGTTCTAGATGCTGGTTGCTGGCTTTATTTTCTAGATGCTGGTTGCTGGCTTTATTTTCCAGCCACCCTCCCCTATTTTATTTTCCTTTCAGCTATTTTCAGATTCTCTCTCTCAAAGTTTTTGTCTTCCAAAACTCCCAGCTGATTTCTGTCCTTTTTAATTTTCTTTTTCCTGTTTGTCCTTTGCTGAAGTAGAATGCCAAGTCATCTGCTGCCATGCTGAATTGCTGCTTCAAAAAGCTCTGCTGCCTTTCTTAACCTGCACCAATGCCACATTCTGTGGAGAAAGCAGGAATCTGACAGAGCACATATTTAAGAATACTTAATGCATTAAAAATGAAGGAGGCAAGTAGATGACTGTACACACGGACCTTACTTCTGTTTAGAGCACTTTTTAAAAAAATCTGGTCTTATGTAATGTGATGTCTATGACCAGTAGAGAGTAAAACAATTCAGTTTAAAGTGTTTAATGCATTTCCTAGTATGCTCAAATCAATGAATGCATAGGTTACTGGGCTGCAGGACTTACTTCAAACAGTTTTGAATGTGGTTGTGGTATGTATCTGCAGCAACCCAAGTAGTCAGCACTTGGCTTTTTGTTGACACAGTCTTGCATTACTAGAATCTGACCTTGCTGGTCTAATTGGAGGTTTTGTACTTAGTTTTGTTTGTTCCCCTCTGAAAGATGAAGGTTCAGTTGTTATAATTGAACGACTAATGATTTTGTTGCCTTGATGATTGAGTAATTTGTCTTTGAATAAGAAATACAGCATTTAACATTTATGGAAAGGATGTGATTTAATTTGGTAGTGAAATACTGCAAATGAGGAGGAACTATAAATTAGACAGCTACAAGAATTTCTAAGAATTCTCCATTAAACAGCAGTTATTAAATGCTTCAAGTCTTCTTTGAAGGCCTCGCTTCATCAAACTGTTACCAGCAATTACTCAGTGCATGGAAATCTACTTATCAGGGCCAACCAAACAGAAATAATAATAACAACAACAAAACCACCACCAATAATAGTAATAAATTAAAAAGAAATACATAAAGTCAAAATATTTGCATTTAGTAATATAAAGAAAGCCAGGAAACTAATGGATGTTTAAGACATAATTTTGCAAATGGACATGTAGGCAACTTTATGCTCCTGGGAAGCTGTTGCGAAATATGGAAGTAGAGAAATAGGTAGTTTAGTAACACATTTAAATTACTCTTTAACATGTAAACAGCATATTTATAATGTTGTGCTTTGTTTAGTTACTCCTGTAACTAATTTATTTCATTGTATTTATATTAGAAAAATTACTTTTTCAAGGTACAAGTTTTGTGTCGTAGTATTGTAGGAAGATCTTTGATATTTTTCTTCTTGTTTCACTCTATAAGATAAAGTAAGTAAGTGATAAGCTTAAAAATTACTTTGTGTGTAATTAATTGCATTTATTATGTATGTCAGTTTTCTTCTTGTTCCTTTTTTCTCTTCTTACAGCATGGCCAAGAAAACCACACAAAGCATAGTATGTTGAAAGCTAGACCTTATGTTAAAACAAAGAAAAAAAAAAAACCAACTAAACGACATGAAAACCCAGAAGCCCTGGGCAATAGCCCTTAGTAACATGTTTAGTAAGTTCAATATTAAAGAGCAGTGAGACATTGCAGGTCCAGCAGACATCAGAGGCAGCAGGTTCTGCTGCGGCTGTGCTGCAGCACCATCTAGTGCTGCAGGAGCTGCCCAGCTGCTGCCCGTGCTGCTGAGCAGGAAAAAAATAGGGAGGGATGGGAAAAGGGAAAAAGTTTGCTATCACACGCACAGAACTTTGGAGTGTTACCAATAGTAATTTGCAAGTTTTTAAAAATATTTTTCTGAAAAAAAAATTATCTTTACTAATGTGTCAAGTTTAGCATACTTGCAAAATAAAATGCTTGATCTTGTAGTGGTAAAGCTGACATAGAACCTCAGGGAAATATATGTGCATTTATGTACCTTGAAACTTTCAGTATCTACAGTGAATTTCTGCTATTTCTCTATGTCAGAAAAATACTAGCTAGCAGGAGACAGTGTTTAAATTAAGGGTGTCCCTGAAGAGGGAGGCACCTAAAACCCCAGATCTTCCTGCTTGGATACAAAATTAAAGCTTTCTCAGGTTTTTGTGGGTCACTGTGTAACTCGATGTTTTGGTTGGTTTTGCCTGCTGTTTTCAAGTTGTTTGCACGGCACGCCCACTGAATACTTGACACAGTGCAGAACATACGGACACAATGTGGCTTGTACAATGTCCAAAATAAACTGGCAGCAAAATCAGCAGTGAAGAGCAAGTTATTGCAGTTCAACCCATCCATGAGACCACTGCTGTTATCACCCCCTCACCCTCTCAGGCTGCCCCTAAGGCAAGCTTGCTCTCTGTCACAGCATGGGTCTCTTACTGCTTTGCTTACAGTTCACTATTTAAATAAAAATGAGCACTTATATTTTATGGTAAGTGTTATTACAAAATCAGTTTTCTGGAAGAGGTGTAGACATCAGTTTAGCAACATCCTGGAAACTCAGTGTTCCCAGCATGATAAATTTTAGCATGCGAAATTTCCTTTTGCATAAAGGACATTATTGGGTTTTGTATAAATTTTTTTGATAAGTTTAGGAGCATCTAAATATGTTTCTAAATAGCAATATGATTGACTCCTTTTATCCAAATGTATTTATCTTATCCTTCACTGAAAAAAACGAAACAATCCGGAATAAAACAAGTGAAAAAGATGTAAGGCTGAATTTGAAGTTGCTGATTAGGAGAGCTGGCATGGCATCAAAAGTATCTGTGCTCTGTCTTAAAAATTTGTTTGTGCTTTCCCTTCTTTTCTTTCCATCTATGAAGTTCCATAAGAATTATTCACACATAGCACATACAGCTGTTCACATCAAATGCTAATAAGAAGCAATGTGTAATATGGAAAAAAATACTGTACTGATTTTGTGTGTGGGATGAATAAGGAACTTCCAGTCCACTGAAGCAGTGATAAGACCAAGATTTTTGTAAGTTTTTTTTCTTTATGTTTCTTTGGAACAATGCATACATTCATTCAAGTATGGAATAAAACTATGTGGTCTTTTGCACAGTTTCATTTCACTGCAACTCACATGGACTGAAAGAACAGCTGAATAACTTGATATGGAAAACTTACAGGTCATGAATATTGGATGCAACAGCTGTTTTCTTTAAAAAAATCGAATGATGTAATCCCATTGCTTAGAAATGTCTAGAATGTGACAATCAGTTACTCGAAATAGGAGAAGGAAAACTGGTTTTAACCAGCCTTTCATTTCCTAGGAAAGACCATGTTCAGAGTTTTTCATTATTAAATCCTTCAGAGCAAAATCTAAACCAGTTTTTGTATTATGAATGCAACATTTTTTTTATATAAAAGACTAAAACTTCAGTCCTTTTTCAAGCTATTAATTCTATCTGTTCTCTGTGAAATTTTAGAAATACAACTTGGAGAAAGTGTTTCTCTGCAGTAACCTTACTTATCTTTTGGTTTGTCAGGAGGATGATGAAATAACACTTATAGTCTTTGAATTGTAGTTTATATCTTTAGATATGTCAACTCATACTTTGCAATGATAGTGCATTGAGGATTTTCTAATAGGACACTAAGCTTGAATGCTGTGAGTGAAATCTGCAGCTCCAACTGTTTTCAGTTCGCTTGTTTGTTAGGATAACAAGCAAGTCAACATGTGTGCACTCCAAGCAGGTCGATTTAATTCCTTGTTTCCTGAAAGAAAGAGTTTGAAAAGTGTAAGGAGAAACAGATTAAACCTTCAGACTCTGCTGGGTGCTAATGGAAGACAGGCTGCAGCAAAGAGGAACCTAATATGTATACAGTGAAAAAAATGATCTCAATGACACTCAGTTTAAATTACAGTAATGAAAATTCCAAAGCTGGTATTCACTGATGTTTCCCTTATTGAAAAGAGAGGTTAATGTCTGCTACCTCTCTTTGCCTCACATAGGTGCATTTCCTCATGCAGTTATTCTGAAGATATTAAATAAATGCAAATATGGGCAATTGGACAAGCGCTTGGGAGAGATTTGTTGTTAAACTTTAAATTTTTGTTATGGAGGTAGACTGCAAAAACAGTATTTTTAAAATTCATCTATTTGCTCTCAAACTATTTGTTGTTTGTAACTGAAATTTTTCCCTTTCTGCTTATAATGACTTGGTGGGGTGCTTAGGGGAAATTTTTTTTGGAATCATAAAGCTATCCATTAGTTGAATTTTCATTAAGTTTTAACATTCCCTCTTCTGTATTTAGACTTCATTATATTACTGGCCAGAGAATAAAACCATCCTATTCTGGTATTTTCAAATTCACAAATTGAATTTTAGCTTAAAAATTTTAGAAGAAGAAAAGATCATGCATCCAACAATTTTCTTGATATCCGCCTTGAATTACTGTGTAGGTCTTTGACATACTCCAAACATAGCTACACTTGTGTGAACCAGTAAATACCAAGTAGAAAAGATACCTGAATTTTGGTTTCTTTATTGCCATTGAGAATCATAGAAATACAATAGGCTGTAAACCAAATTTTTTTAAATCATACGCATTTGAGTCACTTATACCAAGTGGATATCATGGAGAGAAAGCCTATTTTGCTTTTGAGAAGCTTTTCCAGCCAAAATTTCTTTACACAATTTTGATTTAGGTTAATAGATTTTTTTTCCAGTGAAGGTTTCTTTAACTGGAAAATTTGAAATAACTTAATTCTGCTTACCCAGGTCAGTTTACTATAATCACAAAGATCAAGTTGGTTACAAGCAAGGACTGCATTTTTAGTCTTTTATGTAAAAAATGTTGAGTTTATAATAAAAATTATGTAGGCTGTCTGATTGGTAAAGGTTAGCTCAAGGGGAAAAGCATAAGAATTAAACCTCAAGCAAAAGTCTGTAATTGAAAAAAGTTACAGTGATGTTACAAGTTTTAAATTAGAAGCCTTTCATACAAGTTCTGAATTTTTTTTCCACTAAAGTAACTGCCAAACCCCTCATTAGTAACAAATAAATATATAAATAATAATAATAATGCACACACCCCTCAGTAATTCTGTTTGGACTGTATGAGTCAACACAAGTGATGAAATTGATTGTGGGTGTCACTTCATTGAGTATTTAACCTATCCCTTCCAGAAGTATTTGTATTTCAGGGAAAATATATGACTCATTCATTAATTCTAACCTCAGATGTTTTCCTTCTGGCCTTCTCTCTTTTACATCTCCAGAACAACTCACTGAAAATGTGTCCCAATTTGCAGAGTTAGCAATAAAGATCTTTCAAACCACTTTTGATGAAACCTTCCAGCTCTGCTAAATTGTCCTCCTACTATGCAGGGTTTCATTACTAAAGTCAGCTTAGGTGTATTATTCTGCTTATATTTCTTTCACCATGGTTTGATTTTATGATTTTTATAGTATTCCTGATTAAGATGGTAGTCTCTTTCCAAGTCATCAGTAGAATATGTTCCTTTCTCACCCAACTTGACTCATCTACTGCTTCCTCCTGGAGCAGGGAGTGCAATCAACAAGTAAAAACTACCTAGTAATGCAAACAACATTCTGAGATGTGTTTCTTGGAGTTACTGGATATTCAGAGAAAATGGATTTCTTTCTATTAGGCAGGTCTGAATCAAGTTTCAAAGAGAGAACTGAGCCATTCACCCTCAGTTATTCTTTCTCAGTATTTTATAAATTAAGCCCCAAACAAGAGGAAACCCTTGTAGAATCATAGCATCTCACCATGTCCTGCTACTGTTGCCTATAAATAAAATTAAAATTTCAATTAACTTAGAAAATGTATTTCACATTTCAAAAAGGATGCAATCTACTGTAGCCTATGTAGCTACCTGTTTGAATACTAGCAGCTGATGAAAACTGTTTTTCCTAGGAAAGATACAGTATTTCCAAAGCCAGAATTTTTTGAAGCTGAAACTAAAGATAAATTTAGCTGAAATGATTTGAAATAATTTTGAGCAATGATTTCTTTTAAAATTTAGCCAGAAATCTCCATATAATACTGTTCAAATGACTTGAGTAAAATAGGCAATGCAGTGTAGGATATAAATTTTGAGCAAGGTGCAAGTAACTACGGTCAAAGCTGGTAACACTGTAGCAGTCAAATTTTTCTCCCCTCTACTTTGGTGTCAATAGTCCTAATCTGCTTTTTTACTAGGCACCAGGAAAAAAAATTGTCTTATTCATGATTTTGCTGCCATTTTTCAATCAAATTCTCTTGCTCTCATTTCTCATTTTCATTCAACCATTCTGTTTGCTTCTACAGAGGACAACCTATTTATATGTTCAGGAATAGATTTAAAATTGAAAAGATGTTTATTTAAAAGCAGATTTTGTTGTTCACAAGTTTTAAAAAAGAGGATGTCTGAGCAAGAAAAAAATCTTTTCCTTAACTTTGAGTGTTTACTGTCTGAGGCTATGCTGCAGTAGCAAGCCAGTGCTTTCATGAAGTCTTCAAATTGTTAGGTTATGGTATTTCATAAGAAATGTTCTCTCATAAAATTATTCATCTGAAGGAAGGTAGTTATGTAACAATGGCAATAACATTTCTGTCTTTATGTTCAGAGTTCAGCTGTGTGTATGCATTCAGGTACTGTACTATCTGGGGTGATTGCAGTATCTTTCTGAGAGTTGACCATCACAAAAATATACGAATGGTCAGTTCATTTGAAAACTCCAGCTCTTGATCTTGTGATATATTTGAAGTCTGCCTGCTGCCTATATTGTATTTTGAATTTTGCTATTTGGTATATCTCAAATGGTTGGCTTGTGCTAATTGTTTTGAATGCTATTTCAAGTTGTAGGTAGCTCAGGATACCTTTGATATTTTAAAAGGACAACAGGAGTTTATGTTGTTTTCACTGTTCTTCTCTTAATATTCTTAATTCTTAAAAGTGCATTTTGCCTCAGATGAATTTTGCTACGATATCAAAAGGAGCAGTTTCATTGTGATAAGTGATGTGTAGAAGTTGTGCAATAATTTGCAAAAGCAGTATTTTTTTCTTGGATTTTGTTTGGCTGGTTTGTTTTGTGATTTGTTTTTTCTTCCCTTCATTTCCTGTCCTTTAAACAGAACACTCTCATGTGAAAGTGTTTCTGATTGCAGGGCTTTCAGAAAAGCTTCTCTTGGATGTGTGCGCACATGGGTGAACTGGCTGACCAGTACAGCTCTAACCTCTAGAGTTTGATGAGCTGTTGCTCAGTACCTTCTGTGAGGTTTGGTCTGCCACTGCTGTAGTGTGGGGATGGCTAGGAACAAGAAAGCTGACCCATGAATAAAAAACAGAAGGAAGGGAGGGGGGAAAGGGGGAAAATGAGAATGGGCAGCAAATGAGGGTGTGGAGGTATGACTGAGCCTCTAAACATGACTTAGAAATAGTTAGACAGCCAGAGAATTCCAAAGGAATCCAGGGCAAACCAAAATCCAGGGTTACCAAAGGCCTGTACAGAAGAGGGAGCCCTTTTCAAAATAACGAAGGGGAAGTTAAAAGGTATTGTTATAGAGTCTAGCTGTAATAAGTTCAATAACTCCAAATGATTTTCTTCTCCCATTTAGAATGTAATAGTTAATTATTACAAATGGGAACATTGCAGAAGTCACTGTCTCTGTTTTGTAAGCAATGAATCTCTCCATTAGGGAAGTAATAACTTCCTATTAATACATTTGTTCCAAGCATATGATCTACCAGGTCCTAAAATAAATTCTAAGCTTCCTAATATTAACCAAGTAGATATTTCCACTCTTTTCAAAGCTTAAAAACAAAAGCTGAAGTAAATTCAGGGTCAGATATTCAATTTTATGCTGTGAATTAGAGGGTCTTGTCTCCAAGATCAGCTTTACAGGGTTACCAAGTGACTGATATGATACTGGATTCCTTCCTGTCATAATGCCATAAACATTCTGCTGGAACTTATGTCAGTGCTTAAAATAACCTTGCTAATTGCAAGTCTCCAAGTGTCAGCTGAAATTTCAGTGAGCTGCCGTACAGCAGATCTGGATGTTGAGAAATCACTACTGTAGCTTAGAACATGCAGGGGAAGAGCAGACAGGCCTAAACTTGATCTGCACAATAACACAGGTAGAGGCTGCAGACAATTCTCTATATTTAATGTAAAACAAAAGCTGTTGACTCTGCACCAAGGATGGATTGGGTTACAGATCATCTATGGCTTACTCGTCTGTCTGTTAAACAGACACGTATTTTTTGAGCTCCTGGATGCATGTAATTCCCTTAGCTAAGGGAAGGAAACGGGACAGTCCTTTCTTTTTGCAAAGCTGATAACTGAATACTCTCCTTCCAGTATAAATGAGGTAAGATATCATTAAGCTGAAATACTTTACAAAATGCTAAAAAAGTGTAAAGCAATAAATTTTCACTTTGATTTTTTCTATAAATAAAAGCATTCTTAATAAATCAGTTGGTTTTCAAGGTCTTTAGAAGTATTGCATGACCCAAATGTGTTTGGTTTGAAACAATGCATTGCATTTCCTGTGCACCATGAATCTGATCTGCAAAATTGACAGATTCTTTTGTCTGTAGATGTAGATTTCTGATTTCTTCAGTATCTTTCACTTCCTGTTCTACACACTGTAAAGTTTCTGCAATCACAATCTTAAGCTGAAACAGTTAAAACTTTCACTTCTGAAGGTAAAAAATGTGTTTCTCATGTAAAGTTCTTGGTCTTCTGTTTCCATGTGGAGATTTTAGCTTTTTACTGGGTGTTGAGGTGAAACCTAATGTTCAGTCTTCTCTATTCTCTTAGACATTATGCAGCTAACTTTTTATAGGTCACAGTATAATTAGAAATAGACACTGTAAGATTCTAATTGCATTACTTTGGCTATAATTTTGACCTATATTGTGTAAAGAAGTGTTTAGTAAAGGCTTAGGAAACCATCAGACTGAAAATAATGTAAGTAATAAAAAACAAGGAACTTCATCATTATATGCAGATTTTACTTATCCTATTAGAACCTTAATAAATTCTGTAGCTTTTCATAAGGAGACTGAATGTCCTGAACAATTTGTTATTTATCACAGTTGCACTAGTTTAGCATACCATTTAAAAAGTATTCTGAGGGTTGTGTGTTTTCCAAAGGCCCTTTTTTTAGTTTTGCTCTCAGCTCACCAAATTCTCTGTGTGCCATACCCTGAGGAATATGCTCAGACTGCTCAAAAGTATCTGTTCTCTCTGTAAAGTTATTCATTCTTTTGAAATCGTATCTACAGGAAAAGTTCAGGAATTTTTTGTTTAGCCAAGGCTGTTTTCTTCAAAGATTTACATTGGATTAAGAGATAAATCTTTTTAACTTCTCTGAAACAAAAGTTGGCACTGGATAGAGAATTGTTGACGTGTAGATTCTACAAGGTGCCAGACAAATGGGAAATCAGCCCATAGATTATGGCAGCAGTTGCATCTGCTATTTGGATAGGAATTTTTCATTGACTTTTAAAAGGTTTGTATTTTTGCTCCTCAGCTGCCCATGCATCAGTGGCCAATTGCTCTTGTTTAGACTACTGGCTATACAAGTTAGTACTTTAATTTCTGTAATGGCACTTGCCATATTCTTCTCCAAAGTGCTGTTTGCAAAAGACTCATTTAAAGCTCAGAAAGAAGGAGTGGAAAAATCTGCTACAGCTTTATGTGCTTAATACTAGACTAAGTGTAGTAGGTGCCTATTATTTATCCATTTCCTATCCTTTTCTGATTGCTGCTTCATATATTGAGATGCATCAGTAAAGCAGGAGTCTGAATTCATTCTACTCCACATAAGGAAAATTAGAGAGGTGTTTTTTCTCTTCTGTGCGTATGTCTATATTACCATTTTATTTTGGCTTGGGAGTGTGATTTTGAAGAGGATCTGCTGTTTATCCCTATTCAGCAGTCTCGGGTTCATGCTGAAGAGAAGTCCCTCCATGCACAAACTGTTTGGTGTTGCTCACAGTCTTTGCCATGTAGAGGTTTCTTTTAAAATTTGCTTACACAATTCCTTTGTCTCTACTTATGTTTCATTTATTGTCACATCTGTAGCGATATTTTCTTTTGCCTTTCTTCTGGCTTGATAACTTCTTGTGCAAACAGATTTTGCATTTAATGTGGATGTGATTGCCTTGAATGAGATAACGTAGTTGGTATGGTAATTGCCTCTTCCATATCTATTGTCTGTACTGATAAGTGAAGAAACTTTCTCAGGAATGAATACTTTTCCTGGTTTACTTTGTTTTTGCAGTGTGCTTACCGTAGACACAAAATCAGAAAGTGTAGCATCAAGTTCAATTCTGATTTTTATCCAAATTTAACTTTAGGGCTTCCAAATGGTTTTTATAAACTATAAACATCTTCAGGTGAAATTTATGAATTATTTTGATGATCCTGATCCCATCTGAAATTGTAAAAGACAATGAAATATAAATATTAACAGTAAATTTTAGAAGTTCTTCATGCTTTGAAATTCAAAGGAAGGTAGGATTAACATTTTGGGAAAGGGTCATTACAATGAGAAATTTTAGTGTTCTGCCATCCTTTATCCTTTGATCTTGGAGTGTGATATATCTCTGTTAAGAACTATGACCTCCCTCGACCCCTTATTAAAGGAGCTAAACCGTTGGTATTGCTGGAAGTTAATTTATAGTGATGGCTGAGAGGAATCACAATGTCCAACATAACATATTAATATTTGATTAATGTAGGACATGTTTGATTAATGTTGGGCAGGATATTGAATTATAGTCCCTGGTAGAATTTTAAGAGAATGGATGTAGAGGGGATATATAGATAAATTAGGTTTGACAGACTTGCTGTTATCAATGCTATTTCAAGAATTTCTCAGCTGAACGTGCTTCCCATTGGCTCAGAGTGACTCGCTGTCTCACAAAATTCTTGATGAAGTGGTGAAAATGTGTCTGTGAAAAGGCCTCAATACTTAGGAGCTCTAAGAGAAATAAAAATTGTTTTAAAATACCAGTGCTACTTCCATTTTACTAAAACTCGCCAAGATTGGCTGATCTGACTGTGGCTTGTCAAGAAAAGGAAAATATTTCATATTTTTTGTTTTCTACAACCTCATGGATTTCATGTTTTGGTAGAAGATGCCCTGCACAGAAATATATTGTGTTTTTGAAATGTGTTGAAAACACAAAATGTTCAAGATTGTTGTACAGTAAAACTCTAAAGATTGCTGTACAGTAAAGTATAGACAGTCCTTCAGGCATTTCCTATGAGCTGTGCAGGAGGGAGCCAGTGCAGCTGCCCTGCTGGGCAGGGTGAGCCAGGCTCTGGCAGGGCTTTTGGCTGGAGCTGGGGTTGCTGTGTTTCCAGGCTCACATCCAGCCCAGCCTAGCACAGCCACTTAGGCTCAGAGGAAAGCTTGTGACCCAGCTAGGGCTCTGCAGAGCCAGCCCTGTTGCTCCAAGAAGAATATGGAAATATGAACATTTGCAATTTATGTGTCACAACCTTTCCTCTCTTCCAAAGTTCAGAGTACCAAAATTCAGGGATCCAATGCCTTTTATTGTGAGTCTTGTTATCAGAAGAAGATAAAAGATTTGTCTTTGTCTAAATTTAGGATTCAGTTCCAGGCTAAACTGATGATGACTATTTTTGCAGGAAACACAAATTTTTACACATTATTTAAATGCACAAATACACATAAGAACCTTGAAGTCACTTAGGTTCATTAACTTCTGCACAGACAAGTTTGGCTATTGAATTTCAAAGGGTTGCTTTGCAAGCCCAGACATGGAAACAACTTTTCTCTTCCTCATTGAGCCGGCACAGTGGCAAGAGTTACATTCATCACTGAAAGCTACAGTCTAGACAAAGATAATTTGTAACTTATCTCTGTAGTTTGAAAATAGAATGGCATATAAAGAAGTTTTTTCAGAGATAAAACTGTTTACTGTCAGCATAAGAAACAGTTCATCTCACAGGCCATGATGTCTTGCTTTCCCAAAGAGGGAAATGACACTGACTATGAAGCACTTTATAAATCGAGAGTCTTATTCCAGTTAGCAACATGTAATAAATGTATTTTCCTATGTATACGCATAAGTATACCTAAAAATGAATAAATATTTAGATGAACACTGCTCATTTCCTCCTTCTTTCAAGGCACTTCAGTCCTACTGTGTAGTGCACAAGTACTTTCTCAAGCAGCAACATTAAGTGTCTTAACAGCCATTAAGTGTCAGTGCTTCACACCAGAAATTTCTCTTGTAAAACCAAAAATCAGCACCGTTAGAATTATCCTAACAGACCACAAGCTGTCTTCTCAGAGCTGTCACACTGGAATATTTCTTGTAGGAATATGTTGTTGGAATGTGCTCTACAGCATTGTAACATGTTTCTAAATTAAAAGTACTGTGTATTTGAATAGTTCTAACTAAAATATTATGTCTAATTTAAATATTTAGATCCAATTCTAGTATTAAAATGCTAATGTCTAATTTGATTATGTTTATAAGCAGCCAGAACAAGCAACTATTATTAACTGAGAATTTTAGTTTCCTTAGAAACAATTTGATTGTAAAGAAGTGCTTTATATTGTAGTACAGTAAAGTTTTACTAGAAGTTTTACTAGAAGTAAAAATACTTACCTTAGAAGTACTTCTGACCATTTTTCTTCAAATATGGTGCAAAATCTGAGTTTTTGATTACTTGCTACTTATACAGCACACTTTTTGCATCTAAATAAAAATTTCAAGGATACTATGGACATGATTTTTTGAAAAGAAGCTACTATACTCAGACTTTTAAATATACATTATATTAATATTTTAGACATGCAGGATGATGATGTGATTTGGAAATAATCAGATAGCATGAAATACTAGTTAATACATGTTAGTTGCTTTTGTATATAAAGTCCCACGTAAGCATGTGGTTTGAATGCATCAGATAGCTTTGAATGCCATGCCAGTCCCACAAGTACAAGTTTACAATTTAATCTCCATTATATTCCTTCTAAAAAAGCCTGCAAAACTCCCTACCCTAGTCTTCCTTTTGTGGATATGGACTTGGAAGGCAGGTTGTTTAGTTTTGTCTTTATTGCATTTCAGGTCAAAAGCCACAGAAACATCCTCTGTGACGTGTTTTCCATATCAGAAACTAATGAGGAGCAGTTTTTAATATATCATTTAATCATGAATCAGAAAAATCATAATCTTCATGAACTACAGTGACAGGACAAGGGGAAACAGCTTCAAATTGAATGAGAATAGGTTTAGATTAGATATTAGGAAGCAATTCTATATTGGGGGGGTGGTGAGGCTCTGGAACAGGTTGACCAAAGAAGCTGTGGCTGCCCATCCCTGGAACTGTTCAATGACAAGTTGGATGGGGCTCTGAGCAACCTGGTCTAGTAGGAGGTGTCTTTGCCTGTAGCAGCAGGGTTGGAATGAGGTGACCTTTAAGGTCCCTTTCAACCAAACCATTCTGTGATAAGGGACTTGATTCGTCTGCTCAAAGAGTTCTTACCATAATTAAATAAAAAAATTTCATGTGCAATTATAGAATTTGAATTAAAATAAACATTTTGTACATTTTATATTTTTTTAAGATATATAAATATTTTTTCCTAAAATTTACTTCTTTATTTCTTCATTCTCTTAAGACATTAAGTATGTAAAATAGCTTTCTTTCAAATAGTTTTTTGTCAACATAGCAAATTAAGTTGTGTTTGGGTTTTTTTTTTTTGCATGTTTGTTTTTATGTGGTATGTGGAGATTTATTTTTGTATTTATTTATTTCATTTTTTTGGTAGTACAGCTTTATACATTCTAACCCTGACTTACAATATGGTAAGTGATACCCAGAATGGAAGAAGCCTCCTGGCAATCTGGGTAGGTGGTAGCTGTTTCAGACTACAGGAAGTGCCTCCAGATGCTCTAAGTGCTTTGTAATTGTTACTAACTCATTGGGAGATCTACAAGGGCTTTCCAACTGACTTGAATATTTGTCATTCAGGAGAGAGGACAGGAAGGTCACAAACATCAAGCAGCATGCAAGATAGACTCTAAGGCTTCTCTTCCATGTTTCTAAACCAAGCAAAAAAAGTCTCAGTAATTCCCAAAGTATTTAATCATTTAAATGTAAGCTTTTGGTCTTTTCCAATCAAAATGGTTCTATGATTTATTGAACGACATAAAAGGGAACCACAGTGCCAATAAAGTGAAGTCTGATAATACAGACCAAGAGAGGTTGTGTCCCTTTTGCTGTCCTAAATAATGACTGATGGAAAATTACTTCAGAAACATGTCATGGAAGCTCTTGGAGACTTAACTGCAGTGATATAAACAGCCACTTATCTTGAAAACTTCCTATTATGCTATCAATTTTCATTACAGAAGACCTGGCACAGATGGTAGTTTTTCACTTCTGTCTCTTCATATCTCATTTGAGATGAGAGTAGAGTTTCACCATCCTTTATTAAATTTTGTTATAGTCACTAAGCTTCAATCAAAGAGAGCGAATGGGGTGGGTATTCTTTGGCTTAAGCAAGTCAAAATATTTTGACTTAAACTTTTCTGTTGTGTTCTGCATACCTATGCAGAAGGCCTGAATTTTTCTCCTGTGTGAACTTGAAGTTCCTTTCATTCAGTACTTCGATGCTGCCCAAAATACTTTGTGCTATTTATGTAGGGATATATTTTGCTTGTAATTTAAAACTTCGTTATTTCAAGACCAAGACTTTTTTCCAAGAAATTTTTTCTCTTTTATCTAAACCCTTCTCTTGAGAGCAGCTGTTCTCAAAGACCCTAATTAAATCTGTTGAATTTAATAAAAACCTGAATATTTCTAAAGAAATCTATTAACTGAAAAAATAAGATAGATGCACCTATTTTCTTGTAGAAAAAACAAAAACAGCTTGTCTCACCAGAAAATGGAGTGCAGGCAATGAAGATCCTACAGCCCTGCAGAAAGCTTAAACAATTATTGAAATGTTCTTATTCTATGCCAAGGGTAATTCCAAGTCTTCATCAAACTAAAAATTAGGAGAGAACAAGAGAGGGACACATTCCAAGCTGAACTGTCAGGGTTAATATTTGCAAGCATAAACCTTTGAAACTCACTGTTTTCAAAAGGATAACCAGTTTTGTTGGAAAATTACCGAACAATTCATGCAATAGCATTGAATTATGCTAGTTACTTTATATTGTAGATAAAATTATAGAACTTATGATCAGATAATAGGAATGGTCTTCTTTCTGATTTGTCATATAGCTGACATGATTTTTTTTATAGCATTAAGGTTTTGTATGTCTTGCATGAAATGGTAGTAAGGATTTCCTCACAGCCAGTGAACTACTCTCTACACTGAGGTCAAAATCTACCTAGTCCTGGCCAGCCTACCAAGAACTGGTTGGCTTAGCTACTGCAGAGCATAACTGTTCACTGTGAGTAAAATGTAATTCCGTTTGCATCCTCAATTTTTATTTGCATGTGGTAATTTAAAATAGTTAGAAATGCTTTTAAATTACACTTAGTATATATGGTATACAGTAATCAAGAAAGTGCTGAGTAAAACAGACTTAAAAAGGTAAGAATCAAAGATAGTTATCAAAAGAGTTGGAAAACATATCCTACATTCTTCTATTATGGTATAAAAAGTAGAGTTGTGTGAAGAGGACTACAAGGTATTTGGAGGATGTTTTAATAAGACTTCTCTCTTCTATTTCATAAATATTAATATATATTTCATTTAGAGATATGAATATATAACACATGATGTGTGTGCTTAGTATAACGCTAACTCATAATTTTTTATTTCTTTGTAATCTTAAATTATTGGTGTAGTTTAGAAATATATATATATATATAATTACCATTATCCAATGAACAGGCATTTAAAGAATGCATTTTTTCCCAAAGTTACCTCTACTACCACTTGCTTGACTAGGTTTTCATATGAGTTTTATGTCTTTCCTTTTTTTGTCAGAAGTAGCTAGAAACAATACCTGCTACTTTATTGCATGGCTCAGTACTATTGTCTTCTTGAGTGAAGAACAGTTCTAGAGTATGTCTGCAATGATGTTTTCCAGGGTGTAGTACAAAACTAGACTTCAATCGGCACAAATATGACATTTTATATCAAGTTTTAATTCTTTGAACATTTTCAAAGTTAGGCCTTGATAAAAATCAGTTCACTTTAACATGACTAAAGTAAGGTAAATGAAAATTTGTACAGTTATGCATAGAAGGAAAGTTGTATAGTGATAACTTTAATAGGAAAATTCTCTAAACACTGTGGGCTTGGGGATACAAGAACATATATTTTATTTTGAAACTTTCAAAGGGTTTTTAGGTTGTAGCTGTAGGCACATTGCACGGTAGAGCCATTGAAAGTTCAGGAGTGGGAGAACAATATTTATTTGAAGCAGTTGCATCACTTCCCACAGCAACTTACTTGCTACATTCACCTTGGGTTTGCAGTTTCTTACATAAATGTAATTCATGCGTCAACGCTACTGTCGTCAGGAATATCTCAGAGGTGGCTAGCCCAGACTTGTCTACACAATACTCTTTCAATACAGTTCTGATGTGCCTCATTTTACTGCTGTAACTTCTCCTGTGCCATTCCAGTTCCACTGCAGGTCTTAGAGTGATTTTGTGCATCAGCTAATTGAAGATTCCTGGGTGAACCAAATGCTTCCTTGTAGTTAAGAATCTGGCCTGTGGTGAATACTGTGTTCAGAAAGTCTTTTTCCATTAAATTACTGATTAAATTTAGTAGGGGAAAGAAACGTTTGATAGCAGCCTCTCTTCCCTGCAGCCATTCCTTCCTGCAGAAAGGTACAGGCTGGCCTAGGCTGCAGCTGGTCCTGGCAAGTGAGCTGGAATAACTTTGAGCAGCAACTGCCCTGTTTCTGGACAAAAGGATCCTTTTGTATGTTCCAGTATGTTTGATCCTTTGGCCCCAGCAATGGTCCATATGGCAAAACAAATGCAAATTGCTGGAATCCTGAGACAGGAGTTTCACCATTAACATTTCAGGCATTTTTCCTCAGCCTGAAGCACTTGGCTGTGTGATATCATATCTTACTTCTTCCTTTCTTCTCACTCATTTTCCTTGTAGATAAATAGTCAGCCAACACAATTACAGAACAAACAAATTAATAAAACACATAAACAACTAATAAATTACCACAGAGCAACTGTGTGTTTGTTAGAATTACACAGAAATTGTCCTTAACTATTTTAGCAGCTCTGTCAAAGAACCAATGATTTGATATTTCTTTCATATTATTTCTAAGTACAGGGGCATAAGAATGTAACTCACCAGTTCCTGAGATAACAAAACACAGTAGAAACATGCCTACTTCGAGTTCACCAAACCAAGTATTTATTTTCAAAATGTTTTTGAGAATATTTCAATAGCAATATCTGTAAAATGGAAAGAGGAACATTTTAGATATATCTAGTGGAATTTTGCAATAATTAAAATGTTCCTCACTTAAAAGAATGAGAGTAAATCAATCAAAAAAAAAAAAAAAAAAAAAAAAAAAAGTCAAGTGATTTCAGAACCCTCCTGGTAGCTGCTTCCCTTTGCCTTCTTCACCTGTTTCCCTTAGTCACTGAATACCACAGCCATACTAGGGACACTCTAGTACTTTAATCCCTTTTTGGCAGGCTGGTAACCCAAAGTCAGTCCAGGCCTTTCACTGGCAGTAGATTTTGCTTAATCCAAGTCTGGATTTTTCATGTATAGTTATTTTGTTCGACTTAATTTTTTATTTAAAAATGGCTGCAAAAAAATTATGTGTAGCATTTGCTCTTAAGGTTTCATCAATAATAGAAGAGAAGAATCTTATCTTTTTTGTAAGACTGAATGTATAGCAGGTAGGGATGAAAAAAATGAAAAATTTTCTTTGAGAATTCAGAGTGTATTTTAAAGGAAAAATACCATTCTAAAATATGTTCAGAAATAAAAATGTCTCTCTTTTCCTTTTTATATATGCATAAGCATAAAAGGGTAGTGCAGAGAGTTTGTTTAATTTCTAATTTTCAAGTTCAATTACAGTAACAATCTAAAAATTCTGTGGCATATATTCTAAACCTTTTTTCTGAAGAGAAGAATTTGTACATTCTGATTTAAATATTTGTCATCTGAGGAATTAAAAAGCTGTTAAAATGAAAGACCAAATAGACATTTTCTTAAGTCATAGATTATATTTGTATGTACAGCAGTTGTAAGATGCAGTAGCTATCTGCTTTTCCTGCTGAGATTTTATAGCAAGATCAAAGAACAAAATCTCCAGTACAGCTTCTCTGTCACTGAAACTAACTCTAAAGCAACATATTCCAACCTTTCATCTTTCAGTAGTTTCACGTACATCTTAACACAATTTCTTAGGGACCAAAGAGAAAATACTTTTAGAGGTCAACATCAAAGCTGTTTTCATTGACTCTTGACTCTTGTTTATATGCTTTTTCTTCATCTACTGCAGTGTTTGCAATTCAGGCTATTTTAGTTGACATGGACAGCTATGAGCAGGCTGATGGATTCAGCAGCTGCAAGATACAGGATCAGCTGTCTGGAAGACTGAGTGAAGTGGGCAGTTGGCAGCCAAATGGAGTACAACCATTGGTAGGCTGAGAAATTCCACAGCCAGTGCTAGAGGAAAACCCATGAGAGGATGACAAAATCTTTACCTTAATAACGTTATGAAACTATGTAAAAATAAAGTTGCCTAGCTTACATGTGAGATTAATGATTAGATAAAATTGTTTTGGCAATGATGCTTTATAAAAGTCAGATTATAATTCTTCTATGAATATATATGTTATGAAACTATATACTATTAAAATGGGGAGGATTTTGTCCACATATATGTATAGACATTATATTGATAACACTGCCCTGGAACTATGCTTATTTACAAACAGATGCCAATAGATTACTACTTAAAGGTGCATGATTTATTTTATCTACCTGCCACTTCTGGTAAGAGCAACTGGCACTCATGAAAGCATTATGTGCTATCTCGTGACACTGCTGTTCTTATAAATACGAAGTATTAAAAGGCACAAAACAGTGTTCTGCTGGTTTTGCTCTGTCAAATGCTATCACCTACAAGGAGTTAGGAAGAATGAGGAGAATGAAACCATGTTGTACCAGGTCTTGATACTGAGCCTCAAGAAAATCATGAACTTACATAACATGACTTTTTTTGCGGTATTTGAACTATGTGAATTATTACAGAAAATTATTAAATTCGAAGCTGTGCTAGGTGTAATTATTTCATTTTACTGAATTTGATGTAAATCTAGACATCAGGTACAGTAAAAAGAAAAAGTTTTACTGGAAAATGTCAACTGGATTTGACATTATGTTGTTTCCTCTCAATTTTCTTGGTTTGTGCCAGGCAAATGTAGAGAAAAGATGCAAGTAAATAGGATGCAGTTTTGTTAATGCTGCTCTGCTGAACACTTATCAGCATTAAATTACATGGAAAAGGTTAGAATTTATTGTAATTATTTTCTCCTGAAGGCTAGCATTAACCTTTACACAGTTATTCTGTCATTGGCATCATCTTCACCTTCACACTATCCATCATATAACAGCTAAAATCAAAGAAAGGGGGTATCAGTAGGGTCCTAAATTAATTTTTTACAAGATTTGTGTAAGCCACCCATTCTGTCTATAACTGAAATCATTTAAGAGCTGGCACCGTGTCTTTTACTGACATGGTAGTCTTATATGATAAGATCAGGGGATGTGATTTTGGATGTGACCAAGTTCACATCTGGCTTAGGTTCTCTGCAGGTTACTGAAGCTGTAAATTCAGCTGTTACTGTTAATTACCTTGTTAGAACATAAAGCAGTTGGCTGTTGCTGTGTGCCACAGTAGTCTGTAAGTAAGAAGATTTTGCTTTTTGAGGAAAAACGAGCAACTTCTAGCAAGCCATGCAAAAATTAACAGCATATGTTCTTGAATATGTGCTTCTTTCAAACCCCTAGTGGTGCTGGGATTTGCACTTCAGTACAAAGCTGGTTTGTTTTGGGAAGTTTGTGTACTTCAAGAATTTGAGATGCTTTTGTAGCTAGCATAATGGGACACCAAGATAAAACTTGTTTGAAGTGTGGGTCTGAATTCTTGATTTAGAATATTATCTAGATTCATTAGCTGATATTTTCAGTACATTATCAAACAATTATCAGAAGTCACTTGTTCATTGTTAGTTCTTTCTTATTATGGCTTTCTGTTTTCAACCACTTTGAGAATTCATATGGTAGTCGAATTCAGCATGTAACTGTATGTGTGAAGCTTAAAAATATTAGAAACTTGTTTTAGAGTCTGGCATATCATTAAGCTCATTCACATAAATAAATGGAGGTGTATTAAGTACTTTTCTGTAGGCTATGTCTAATTTATAAATGTAGTTACTGGACACAATCTATTTTTTAATCACTGAAATGAAAATTAAACTGCATTATGGCCAAGAGGAAAAAATACATTAACAATCTTGGAGAAGTAAATGCAAATTCAGCTAAATTAATTAATTAGAAATATTCTTTAAAACATTTGAAACAACAGAGAATTACAGCTGTGCTTTTCCGTTGTATATCAGTTGTATTGGGCTAAACAGATAATATGAATTTCCAAAGCTCAGAGAGTTTTAGCTCTGTGTGTCTGTAGCATTAGATGAGCACACTAATCTGGTGACTGGAGTGTCCAGTTGCTCACCTGGAAGTGTATGGATATTGGAAGGCTTGAGCATTTGCAGCACTGCATGTTGGCAGGTGAGGCTGTGTGTGTGGTACTTACAAATAGAGATTCTGGATTCTGCTTGGTACAGCAAGGGGGCTGAGGGTACAGGGGAAGAGATACTGCCTTTCTCTCAGCCCATCTACAGTGATCTACTCATTGAAACTCCAAAGTTTTGTGCTCAGCTGGCATTTCTTGGAACTAGTCCTGCAGAGGACTTGGTGTAACTGCCAGTGTTTTATTAAAATGAGTACCTCCCAATGGCACCTGATAACAGCTAATATAGTACTGTCTGTTGTACAAAATTATTTAATATTATCTACAGATTTGATTTTGGTTTAATTTGTTACATACATGCAATTACATATTAAATACTTTGCCTTTAATTTCATACTGAAGATGCCAAACCTGAACTTAAAGAAATTACTGTACTGTATTATTAATTTAGAAATAATCAGTTTTACTGATTTTCCTGTTACACTACTGCTGTATAAAACCCCAGAAGTATCATCAGAGACATAAGATGTCATTATAATTGTCTGATAGAACTGTTTCTATAGCAGTTTGAAATGCAAAATTATGATTATTCTCACACTTATTTATATATTGATATAAAGGAGATTTCTGAAGGTTTGAATTAAATTAATATTTTTTAATAAATAGATCTTGGATTTAAATATGTTATTAAGTCACCTTAATCATAATCACCTTAAATCACTGCCAGAAATGTAGGAGAAAAACTTTGAGGGTCCAGTGCCAATTTTTTTCAGTGTTTTAATCACATTTCCTTACTTGTATATAAAAGGATTTTTACACATAGTTTTCAAACAGAATTGTTATAAAGTGTTGTTTGCTCAATAGCATAAATAACCTAAATGTTCTTTAGTATTGTGATTTGTCCTTTCACAAAGAAAATGAAGAGTCAATTGAAATGATTTTACTCTGTATGCAGCACAACCTTGGTAATCTGTAACATTACTTTTAAATTTAGAGGATACCATCCCATCAAAACTTTAGCTTTATAAAGTGGTAACCCATAGTTTCTTTCTCCTTTTTTAGCAGTTACTTTCAGCTTCTCTGTTTTCCCTCTTTCTCCTTTTCCACCAATCTTCTGTTCAGTTTTGCACCCAGAGCAAGACTGTGCAAAAATCAGTGCCCTGTCACTACCCCAGACAGCAACAGGTAGCAGATATAACTTATTCCCATTGAGTGTCTCCCAGACTTTTGTCCTGCTTGGTTATAGAGGTTAGATTTAAATTCCATCCAAATGAAATTTTTTGATGATGACACAGACCAGATTCTTTGCATTTTAATTGGTGTGTGTGTATATGTGTGTGTGTGTATAGCAGAGAGAGGGACAGCTTCTGGCAATTATATCACTTTCATTCCTATTGCAATCTTCTAAGATTGTTATCCTTCAACATTTTAGTGTTTAGTTAGTTTTCTGCTTGTGATTCATGTGATCTTGTTGTGCTGTCCTTCTTTACTGTATGCTGTCTCTGCACTTACTGAGCAGTACTCCAAACAGGACAGCTGCTTTAGCACTGCCATGAGTAAAAAAAGAGAAAAAAGTCTGGGTGTATTAATTACAGTATATTTCTTCCATGAAAAAAATCTATTCTGCATTTAATTTAAAGTACATGAAAAGTAGATCTGATCCATGAAAAGACCGCACCCGTAGCTAAATATCTACTTTATTTTTCCATTACAGGATATTTGTGAAGATATATCTGATCATGTTGAACAAATTCATGCTCTGCTAGAGACTGAGTTTTCCCTGAAGCTCCTGTCTTACTCTGTCAATGTGATAGTCGATATCCATACAGTGCAACTGCTCTGGCACCAGCTCCGTGTTTCTGTCCTGGTTCTGAGAGAACGTATTCTCCAGGGACTACAAGACGCCAATGGAAACTACACCAGGCAGACTGATATTCTGCAAGCGTTTTCTGAAGAGACTAAGGAGGTACAGTAACTAAATCCAATTTAAAGAATTTCATCTGTGTTCAAATCAGCTCATCCCTCTTGCACATTTAAGATTGCTAAATTCACAGTTTTAAGCATTACTTACTCCTAGATACTTTGTTAAATAGATTTTCATTTTTTTCAGCTAATACCTGGTCTGTTAGTAAATTAGTGCAAATTAAGATCAGCTTTCAGAAATGTCATACTAGTGTTTAGCAATGTTTTCCAGAAAGGACCTGAAAGACTCATAGAGGTACATCTGTTCCAAAGTTCTTCATCTGTTCACTTCGGTGTTTAAGGTTTGCAGCCAATTCAAAAGTTAATTTCTGTGTGCAGTGATTTCTTCAGTGGAAGTTTAGACATTTCCTTCCTGCATACACAAATGTGAAGCTTACATAATGTTTCTAAAACTTTCCAGCCTAGGTCAACATTCCTTTACAGCAAGAGTATGGTCTTGAATTCGAGTGTCAATTCTGCATTATGCATTTAAACAGTCATGAATTTTTTCTGAGAAAAGATGATGCAAGAATCATATGCTGTTTGCTCTGACTGAATGACAAATTCACACACATGTAAATGGTTTGTAAATCTGGGTTCATTTAACTAAAATGCCTTTTCTTTTGAATTTATCATTACTAAATTAACTTACTTAGAAGGACACTACTGGCCTACTTTTTTAAATTTAAAGAAGATGGACATTTATGATAGTTAGGCTAATTAATGTTTAGTAGATAGTATGTTATATATTTTTTATTTGATGGTCCTAAGATTAAGATGAAATGCTTTTGTAATGATTAGGTGCACTTACAGAAAGAGACGTCTAGATCGGTGAAGTGAATTCTGTGTCAGAAGAAGTCAGAAGTCCCCTAGACATGTCCTGAATTTCATATCACTCTGGTTCAAAGAGAATGTGAATATTTCTCTGCTCCATGTCAGGTTTTATATTTTAATTTGGCACAACAAAGTAGGTGGTCCAGAAATCGGTGCTCAGATATGCCCAGGCCCACCTTCCACTGCCCCTCTTCCTGATGTGTACATACCTGTCCCTTTCAGATTCAGTTTCTGCTTTGCTCTTGCTGGTAAACTGCTAGCAGGTCTGAAGGAAATCTACTCTTGTCTTTATACCCAGGTTTGTGAATTAGTGGGAATTCATTATGTTATGAAAAGGAAAAGGTAATTTCGAGACATAAAAAAGGTACATATTCAGATACTAAGAAACAGGAAATATTCCATCTGAATCTGATTACAGTTGGTATAAAAAACATCCCTGCTATAGAGAGAAGGACTGACTGGGGAAGGAAAGATTATTTTCAGTAGGGAAAAACACATGTTGCCAGATACACTTACATGGTAATATAAAAGACAAAATACACTGACATCATTCTTTTTATCCACCCCAAGCAAAACACAAATAATATTTGATAAATTTAGTGGCTAGCAATAGCAGGGACACAAAGTTGATATCAAGTCTCTGCTCTATTGCTTGATTAGGTCCACAGAAATTGCTCTGCAGTTTCTAACCTTTAAGTATCCAAGCTTTTTATGGCTTTAGTTGATGAACATAAAAATAAATAAAATATAATGTAGGGACAATTTTATTTACTCTTACTCATCTTTTTCTAGTGTTTGGATCTTTAAAGGAAACATTACTACATAAAAAGGGGAAAAAATTTAACAAGGACATTCTTATTGGTAGCCATACAAATAATTAAATGTAATATTTTTCTGAGATAAAACCAATAAAAATGTGATAATACTGGCATAAAACTCGTCTGAAGCATGCATTTTAGAGACTGCTTGGAAAATGACCAAGTAAGATGGTTTAATGCATATGTTTATTAATTTTATTAACATAAACACATTTTTAAGAGACAAAGGATTGGAGTTCATTATTCGGAAAAAATAAAGGCCTTTAGGACCTTGGAAGAGTTTTGATTTATATATGATTTTACAGTTTCTAATAATTTCCTGAGATTAGAAGGACAGCTTGTTTAGTCACTAGTTTCTTTAACAAATGCAGCTCCAATATATAAATTTGACAGATTTATAGAAAATTCCCCTTTTAATTCTGAGCTGTTGACAATACCAAATTTGTGGCATGGGAACTACATCTGGATAGAATTTGCTCAAGAAGAGATGCATTCCATGTCCTAGACTATGGCTGATAAATTCCCTTCTAGTAATCTTTTTCTATAAATATTTTAGCTGGATGACTTTATTCTATTTTTACTTTAAGTGAAGAGGGGGGTAGATGGAGTACAGAGCTCAGATACTCTATGTTTTTATCTTTATGGGAGTTGGTGAACAATAGCCTTCTTTATTGACATAATTCCTGTTCAGACCAAATCCATGTAGTTTATTGTGAGATGGAGAGATTACATGGTTACTGCACCTACTTCAAGCATGATGCTAAGGGTCTTTAAACTATGGATTTGGGCAGTGTAGTGAGACAAGTTGCTCCAGAGAATAATTCAGACATAAACCTATTGTGGGTACTCAGGAGTTTGCTTCAAAATACAATTATGAGAAAAAAACCTGGAAAGACCAGTATACTGATTTAGGCATGTAAAATTAGAATCCTAGACCATGAATTTTTCCCCTTCATGATATTTTTTAAGCAGTCTCTATAACCAAAAGTCCTGTATATGTATTAGAAGATATACTGAAAACATTCTTACACTGTATACTAAATATAATTTTGCCATGAATGTTATTTATCATGCAGTTTTGGATATTAATCTCATCAGATTTTCTTTACTGTCCTACAAACAAGACCAAAATATTTATAAGCATTAATTTAACTTTGATCTTAAAATCTCATTTGCCACCTGAGATGGTCTTCTCTGGCTGTGTCCATGTTTCTGAGATTGAAGGACTTCCACTGAGAAAATATTGATGAGGGAGCATGTCAGGCTAACATTATAGATGCTTAACATTATAGTTTCTTTTCCTTGTGCCGTTCTTCATTTGTGCTCTAAATATCTGGCAAATAAAACTTCGGGTGATACTACTACAAGGAAGTGAAATGTAATTATCAATTTCTACCTTAAAATTATGGGAACAAATGTCCATCATTATTACCTTATACTTGGAAAAAACGTTCTGCCAATCAACTGAAAGACCATAGAACAGCATGGATTTTTGAGAAAACAAGATTAACAAGGAGACTGGTACACTCAGCAGCCCCCAAGGTACCATCCCTCCTGTTTGATGTAGTTAATACAGGAAATACTTCAAGTCTGCTGTATAGAATTTCTGAGTCCCCACCTATGCAGTAAGTAAAACTGAAAGCAGAATTAAATGAGGAAAATACCAACATAAAAGTGAGTTGTTGTTTTTAGGTACCTTGCTGTACCAGACTTAAACGAAGTATTTTTCAGCTTACTGTCATTTTTAGAATGGTTAGCTTATTTACAGGGTACTGCAAAAAGAGACAAGCCCATGATGAACCCCTTTCTAGATGTTAGGCAGTGAAACAGAGAAATTATTTTTTGTTTCATTACTTTGTGTGTTCTGTATATGAAAATTAATATTCCAAAAAAGTACCATTTCTTTATCTATTTCAGGATCGTCTTGACTCTTTAACTGAAGTTGATGATTCTGGACAGTTAACCATCAAATGTTCTCAAAATTACTTGTCCCTGGATTGTGGAATTACTGCATTTGAGCTATCTGACTACAGTCCTAGTGAGGATTTGCTTGGTGCTCTGGATGATATGACCTCCAGTCAAGGGAAAGCAAAATCATTTGAATCCTGGAACTACAGTGAGATGGACAAGGAGTTTCCAGGACTTATTAGAAGTGTGGGTTTACTTGCAGTAGCCACAGATTCCATTGCTTCCCAGTGTAATGAAGCATTAAAGGAGAAAGAAAATCATGTACTTCTTTCAGCAGAGGATGGAGAAGAAAGCAAAGACAAGAAAGCATCACACGATCTCTCACTAGCATCTCCTTCTGGAAATTCATCTCTTTCTAAAGGAGCTTTCTCTGAAAATGGTGTTTTACCTACTGACAGCAAAGCAGTTTCCATATCAAAGAATCCAGAGTGCAGTCTTCCACAGCCCACTGGTGAAAATATCAAACACCCTCACTGTGAAAATTCAACACCTAAGAGGTCCATAAGAGACTGCTTTAACTATAATGAAGACTCTCCTACGCAGCCTACATTGCCAAAAAGAGGTCTATTTCTGAAAGATGATGTGTTTAAAGATTATTTGGAAGCTAGTGATTTAAAAAGGCAAATCTCTCAAATAGTTAAAAATGAAATGAGTAGAAGTACACCCTCGTTGTTAGACCCACCAGACAGGTCCAAGCTTTGCCTGGCTTTACAGCCACCCTATACTAACAGTCCATCTGCAGTTAGCCAGTCATACGATTGCTTAAATACAATAAGTGATAAAAATCTTGAGTACACAATAAATAATCACTTTAAAGACAGTCCCATCATTCTAGGAAAGTCGACTTTCTACACTTGTAAAGAAAAATCAAAGCACAAGAAGTCTCAAGATTCTCCAGAGAAAGTGAAAACTGACAGAACACCTGGAAGTATGTGTAAAACAGCTCCATCAACCCAAGTTAAGAAGAGAGGATGTTCTCTACAGAATGGAATTACTTCTCAAACCTCTAAGTCTCTGGAGGAGACAGAAACAGATTCTTTGGCATCGTCAGATTCTTGTAACCAGAGCGATCCAAACGGGCAATCACAAGGTAAAACTGAACCCTTCAGTTCACCAACGTGTAGCCACAAGAGTGCTTCTTCAGCTGGTTCTGAGCTTTCCAACTCATCCCCTCTCCTACTGAGAAAAAAGACAAATAAAAGCTTATCCTCACCACCACACTATACTCAAAAAACCAGTAAAGACAGCGAGGTGTGGTATGGATCTGATGAATATTTAGCACTTCCTTCACATCTCAAGCAGACTGAAGTATTAGCTTTAAAACTAGAAAATTTGACAAAGTTGCTGCCCCAAAAGCCCAGAAGAGAAACCATTCAAAACATTGATGACTGGGAGCTGTCAGAAATGAACTCCGATTCAGAAATGTATCCGACATACCAGACGAAAAAGCACAAAAAAAGGGGTAGAATTTCACCAAGTTCTTCAAGTGATATAGTGTCCTCCTTAGGTGACAGTATTGAATCTGGGCCTCTCAGTGATATACTCTCTGATGAAGATCTTTGTATGCCAGTATCTTGCATTAAAAAATACATTGAAGAAAAGTCAGAAAGGATTGCTGTCACTCAGCCCACTGAGAATGAGACTTCTCCTTCAAATAAATCAGCTTTAATTCATCAATTGATGCAAGATATACAACATCAGGAGAATTATGAAACAATATGGGAAAAAATTGAGGTAAGGTAATAATCCTACATTCTTTTGCTGTGTTCTTAAGATGCACTTATGTGGAGACGGAGCTGCTGTCAGGGATGGACTGCATTTTTGTTTTATTCTAATGCTGAAAATCATCTCATCTAGTGACTGCTGAAAGTAGAGAAGAGCAGCAGTTATTGTAATTATAATGAACTGAAGTTACCTTTAACTAATTATGCAGGATTTGTCTATATTGTTTTACTTGCATCGATGCCTTTAAACTTGGCAAAGCATTATTTTACCAACAGCACTTCTCTTTGCCAGGACTGGGTACATGACAAATTATTTTTTGTAGGAAGGGTAAAATAAACATTAGAGAATCCAGTGTTTGCTGTATTTGAATGAAGTTATACTTGATATCATCTACTTATTTTGTTCATTAAAAAGATTTGCTTTAGTCCAAGAATAGGAATCTTGATTCCTGTCAAATTAAATATGATAGCAACATTTCTTTTTAATTAGTTCTCTTCCCTTGCAGTGATTATTTTCCCTCCTGTGCTGGTGGAACTAAGCATCATTTTTTTTCCTTAATTTAAATAATCCTTCTTAAATAGTAGCAATGTATTAGTGCAATATGCTAGAGCAATAAATATATAATGTTCCATTAAACTCCAGATGAGATGGGACTCCATTGAGAAGTCTTTTTGAGAAAAAAGGAACTTTGGAAAAGAAGGTGATTTTGAATGATAATCAAATAAAGAACTAGTCATCCCACTAATATAATTCTTAGATTGCTTTCATAGTGAATGTTTGGTTCAGTTTTCCAATGTATTTGTCTTCCTGACCATTGCAGAGAACTCTTCACCTCAGAACATTTCATGTCCATCCTCAAAGGCATTTAAGTTTTCAGAAAAGAAAGCTCCATCTCTATTAGATTTCAAAATGCTTTAAAATTCATTAAAAGGTAATGTTGTCATCTAAATATTAAATCTGGTGTCTACAGTGTCTTCTGTGTTACTGGGTTGTGTATGAGCTCTGAAAAAAAGAACTAGTTCTATATGGCCAGAAAGTCCTTCTTACCAAGCACAATTTCTGTAACCTTTGAAGGCATGGGAAATATTATGACTAGTAGGGAAATAGTTGAGCTAGAGATATTTGAATATAAAGTTGGGATAGAAAATACAGAAAGAGAAATTTCTTCTTAAACAAATGAGGGTGCAGCAGCTGTCAGCTCTAGAGGGCAGTGCTTAAGGATGTCAACTTCTCTCTCTGTCTTTATGAGTGGGCTCATCTTCCAGACTGACGAAAGAACTGTCTTAGTAAGAGCATATTGTTTCTTTCCTTGAGTCTGTGTGGTGTTGAAAATTAGTCCAGCAAAAGCTGACGGATAGAGCTCTTCATTCTGTGAAAGCAACAAAGCTCATCAAAGCTGCTTGTGAATACATAAGATGATGTCTTTCAAATGACACTGCAAGAGCCTGTTTAAGAATGGAATTTTTGAGTTTCTAGGGACCAGTGCCTTCCACTAGATGCTGACTTCCTTTTGGCAAGAAACAGCTGGCAGAGAAACATATTGTATCATACTCTCAAATTAACATATTTTTTAATCAAACTTTTTGAAAAGGTAATTCTTTTTTGAAGAGCCATCTGTCTTTGTGTGATTCCTTGCAGCTGCAGTTCAAACCTACCAGAATGGAGGAGTAAGAATCAGCTGTAACTGGCTGCAGCTGTAAACAACCTCTTCCTCTCCATCCTTTCCTCACCTCCTCTGGAAAGTGGATTGAGCTTGTGACAGCAATTAAAAGTAGTTAGCTGTTCAGTAGCCAGAGAAAACCCTTCTAGCTAGTGACTCCAGCTACTGCTCTTGTCCTTGAGGCACTTTGCTGCTGACACTGCACTTTCTACAATTTCTCAGTATTTCTGGTTGTGATAAACGTTTGGAAAATCTTAATGTGGAGTATGAAAATAATCTTAGGAAATACGTTCTGTTCATAGTAAAAGAAGGGCTTTAAACAGAAAGGGCAGATGCAAAGAGGACTTCTAGGAAGAGAGAGCTCAGTATTCCATCAACTTAAAAGCAGCACATAAGTAAGATCGATATTTCACTAAATGTGCATAATGAACAGTGAATAAAAATAATCTGGTGAAAATTTTCAAAATGCCTAAGAAAAATTATACTATTTAAAAGAAATATAAGTTTTCTCCAAGCTTCTTATTTACCCAAGTTTTTCTATTGTTGCTAGTTATTAAATCTTCTGCTTGTAAGACCAGTTAGAAACCAATTTTTCACTTTTTCAAAAGCTCTAACCAGGGTAAATTCTGCCTCAGTGACAATATGGTGCCTTGCTGAGTTACTTTAATTTGACATAAGTAATAAGAAAACAGAAAATTTCTCCCTTATGTGATGCTACAAAATACTTTGAAAAAAAAGGAATCTAAGTAAAAATAACATACCTGTATTACAATTAAGTTCTTTTTTTTACTAAATCTCTTGCTTCGTAATTCCCTAAGACAAGAATCAAAAATGTGTCATAGCTTTTTTCAATTATTGTGAATTGGCTCTTGTATTAATTCTGTTACCTAAACAGAAATTTCAGAACAGAAATTCTGTTATTTCCACACAAAAAGGAGTTTCCTAATTTCACAAATATATAATAATAAATCAATACTGGTTAGCAGCAGTTTTGTGCTGAAGTCAGATCTGAAAGGTGAACTTCATTTTAAGGACAGAAGAGGCATTCTTATTCCCATTAGTAATTCAGTTGTGTTGCTGCAAATGTCTAGCATGATGTATTCTATTTATCAAGATCATAAACAAAACTAGAATAGCTTGTCCTTTCATTTTGGGATTTTGACAACTTAAAAACAACTGGCAGCCTCAAAATCTTTGAAGGTAGTATTTTAGTAAGGTCATAGGAAAAACAAGGAAATTTTGCTATTTTATTCTGGGAATAATTTTGAATTAGTATGAAAATGTTAGTATCTTAATAGAAAGCAATTTGTTGAAAATATGCTAACATATTTATTAGAAAATAATATTTTAATAATTATTAGTTATATTTTAATAATTTTTAGTTATATAAATTATAGTGATGGGCAGAAACTGATAAATTATTATTTTTCATACTTGCAAATTATGTTGCTGTCCTTTCATGGGCATTATCATGCTGTTAATACTCCTGTCTGTTTACAGATTGAACTGTGCTCGGTGTTCCCATTTGCTGTTACATAGGGCCACTTTTACATATTGCATAATCTTGTGATATTTTGTCTTGCACTGCAGGTAACCCTTTGGCACGTTTTAGTTTCTTGTACCCTTAGTTATGAGCACTTTCATTCTGGGGTGCTAAACAATTTATGTGGCTGTTTCTTTTATGTTACAGAAATTACTATTTTGGGGTTAAATGCAAAAATGAGTGATAGCAAATTCTGAAAGTTCCTCTCATTGTTTTAGTTCAGCTTTTAGGAGCTGCCCCAAATGAATTTTTGGAATGCAGATTAGCTCTACAGTTTCTGTTACTCTAGCTAAAAGGGGAACAGATATAACAGCAGCATTTTCACAGATAATGCAACTAGAGTTCTTCACTGTAAGAATTTGGCTGATTGCCATTTCTTGTATGCAGCACTAGGACTTCAGAGTATCAGTTTCAGAATGCTTCAAGGTTCGTTTTATGTGAGAAAGCTATATATTCCTTAAAATCATGTTAGTAATTGTTTTTTTTTCCCCATTTTTATGTGCAAACTGGAAAATTTGGAGCAAAAAATTATTTTGGACTGATCTAAAGGCAATATATTTTCAATAATTTTATGTGAATAAAATGTTATAATAACAAAGTAACCTTGTTCAGGCAGTTTTATCTCTTTCTTAATTGATACTACATTGACCATATTGGTATCCTTGTGCTGTAATATGTGGTCACTGATAATTTCATCTACTTGCTTTTGGAGGACACTATCAAAAAGCTTAGAAATGTAATAATTTGCAAGATGCTTCATTTAAGTGAAGATGTGTTTGCTTTGTAGGCCTCAGGATTAATTGTATGGAGCAAATTGCTGGGGGTTTTTGGCGTTTTGTTTTGTTTTGTTTTGTTTTCTATATAGATTTATAGCTTGTTTTATCACAGGCTCCATTTCTGCACGAGGCAGCTGAATTTCTTTTGCAAGGAGCAATTTGATATCTATTGATCCCATTTTTCCAGCTCATCACATTTCATAAACTTGTCCTGAACTCCATTGGCTCTGTATTTTGTAGCCAAATCAGTCTGGGCTACCCACCTTCTTGATGTGATAAGGAGATAAAATAATGCTGCTCTACGAGTTTTTCAGCTGTCAGTTACAGCATGCCCCACAGGTCCTACAGCAAAGAGATGGATAAAAAGTTTATTGCCTTCCTGGACCCAGGCAGGGAACGCCACACTCTTCTGTAACCATTTATCCCAGCTGAACCCAGGATGCCCCAGGAGAGCAGAGATCTAAGACCCCTGTTTTAAACTGGAGTAATGAGAATAACTTTCCTGTTAAAGAGGAACTAAGGATCAGTGCAGCCTGCAGAGGAGACTGCAGTATCTTATCTAAACTAGTTACTGTGACAAATAGCTGGTGTGTTGGGTTGGGAAAGATTTGTGTTTTTAGAGAATAGTCACAAAAAGTAATTAACTGGAAGTGCTTAATGGTAGAGCAAGTTTGTGTTGGAGATGTGGCTGGAAGTCCATTTGAGCAGTGGAGAGCCAGTTTGTTAGAAAATGGTTGGAGAGCTGACGCAAAGGGGAAATAATTTGTTTAGATTGAAAGGGGACGGAGAACCAACTGAAAACACACCAGTATAGCTAAGGTGGAAGCTGGATTGCTTTAGGATTGATTTCTGTTTGGAGGTGATTTTCATCATTAGGGAAAAGCTTGCACAGAGGTCAAATGCAGTTTGAGCTGTGGGGCTAAGGCAGTGAAAAACTAATAGGAACTGATAAACTCTGATGAAGCTTGGTAACAAAGAAGAACGTGGAATTGAAATCAGTAATGTCAGAACAGGAAGAAAAAGCAAGCATACTCAACATGGCACAGACCTGGCTTTTTTTAATTACCAGATAAAGGATTTTTAAAGTGTTGTTGTGCTCCCCTTGTATATCTTGCTTTCAATCACTTAGTTCTTCTAATAATTGCTCTTTTACAATAAATGGATTTCATAGTTTTCTTAACGGATAGTGTGTTTGCTAAAATCTGTTCATTTCTGAATCTTACTTACACTCCTCCATACAATTTAGGTTGAAATACTTCTTTTGGTTGATGACCAGTCTATAAAAAACAGTAAGTGAAAGAGGTATCAGATCCAGAAATTCCTTGGCAGCTCTGCAGTTTTCTCAGCAGTCTTGCTGCTTGGTGCAGCATAATTGAAAATGTCACTTCACATTTTGTACTGAGAGACAAGTTTGTGCTTTGCTGTTTTGAGTCTGATGATGCTCCCCTGCTTCTAAAGCCCATCCCTCAGCTTTCAAGCTGCTTAAACCATTATTAAGCAAAAATGTAGTATACATATGGAACTCTCACTTTCAGGCAGACAAATAGAGCTTTACTAGAAATTGAAATACAGTGAGCCCCCTGTTCCTCCAAAACACTTAGTTCCTAAGAGTTTGCTTGAATTTTAAACAGCTTCTCCAAGTACATTCACTTTTCTTTGGCATTTGCATTCAGAAATAGTTTGAGCAAGTTTGAAACCAGCAATTTTTCCAAAAAATGGCAGCTTCTATCTAAACTTTGTGAATTCTGCATTTTTAAGTCTAGAGCTGACTGCAGGAATTACGTTTCCTTAATGAAACACATCTATTGTGAAGCATGTGTTTGTCCAGAATGGTTTGAATTTCCAATGTAAAGACCTCAGAAGGATTTGGCAGTGGGTAGTTTTTGATCAGGGATTTTTTACGTTCAGGATTTGGCACGTCATTCCCAATAATTTGGGGGGTGGGGGGGGAAAAGGGAAGGGAGGGGAAGAGAGAGGGAGAGAAAGATATAGAAATCTGCTCCTAAATAATTTTGGTGGCATTGCTTTGATGTCTTCGCTAGCATTTAAAACTGGTGGTAGTGGATATGCCTACATCCAATACGTGGCTCACATCTGACGTGAGATCTTTGAATACTGTCCTTTTGTGTACATAGTTAGATACCACAGGGAAGGCTGTGAACAGCTTAGATGAACCAAGGAACAGCTGCTTTTGCATAATGTTTGTGAACCCTCCATTTCCATTCTTAAGCAGTCTTATGTGACCATTGTCTTTGTGACCCAGAGTCATTAATCATCTGTGCTACAGCGTAGCCACAAGCTAGAATTGAAGCCATCCACATTATTTATTTGTGAACTGGAAACTCTCTTGATATTGGTTGAGGATCTCTGGATGTCTGTTATTAGGCTAAAGGACATAAAAGAGTTAAGGTGGAGACACGCAAGAGTAGGACTGCAATAGGCTGACTTTTTGCTCTCACTGCAGCCAAGGATAGGCAAGCAGGCAAGCAGTGGGTGCCAGATGACTTACCTGGGTAGCCAACAGAGGCTCCAGATTCAACAGAGACACAGCTCTAATTTGGACAACGAATCATTGGTGACTTAAGGTGATCTTATGATATACTTGTTTCTTTCTAGCAGTGCAGAGATGCTCTATTGTCTGTGTTTGTTTGGTATATTCAGTTTTCTCATGAAGACAGAGACACTCAGAAACCACTGAAGAAGGTTTAGCTTTCAAAACACAGATAGAGTCAAATTGCTATTGGGAATTTACTTCAGTGTGAGTGCGGTGGTTTAAGAAATCCTTTTGTTATTTAGGATTGAATCATCTGTAAACTGCTATCTTTAAAGGTGCTGGTTCAGGGGAGAAGGTTGGTTCATTGTGAAGAGTTTGAAATCAGATCTGTCCTGTTAGTTACTTACTGTATTGATTTTATGGCTCCTTGAAGTGCCTCCATTATTAAATAGAAAATGATTACATTTGAAAATATGGTTAGTAATATTCCCTTAAAAATGGTAAATGCAAAGGGGTGAGAGAGAATGCTCATTGCCGTTTGCATTCATAGAGATATGCCTTTTGAAAAGTTTTAAGGTCTTGCTGTTCTGTTACATAATATACTTAGTCTCTGGGCTATTCATGTTTTATGTATCTTCTGTGAGGAAGTACAGGATATTCTAGAAAGATACAGTACACCAAAATCACCATGCTCTATTCTAAATATTTAATTTTTTTAAATAATACATTGTTACTAATTTTCACCTGAGTCAAATCTATCTACTGTTAACACATCATTGCCTTAAAATGTGTACATGCTAGAGATGAGTCAGAGCAAGACAAATGAGCAGGGGTCTTGAGAGGATTAACCTGAAAAGAAAGATCAAATTCACTTACATAAGATTATTGCATAACTTCTCAAAATCTCTTTATGTCTTTTTCTTCTTGTGTGTCTTTATAGATCTTGACAGTAACTAGTTTTCTTCCCTTCATCCTTTTCAGTATCTTACGATCAGGAATGAACCATTAAATCATGCTGACTCTCAAATCATAGTTAGTTGTCATCATTAGGCACCAGATGAATATAATTTGTGGTAAATATGGTCAGGAAACTGTCTCTCAGAGGCGTGTTTCAGACTGTCTGTCTGCTTATCCAGTTTTTCTTTATTTTTTTTTGAAAGTAACCAAAAGGGCAAAAAATTGTTTCCTTATCTTTGCTTCAGGTTTTGGAGCAGAAATGATAAACCTCACAAGCAGCTGAGGTAATCTTCATGGATCAAGCTGGAGTTGTACCCGAATTTCCTAAATTGTTAATGAAGTCTTATTTGATCACTGACTCACATTCAGGTCAAGTAAGGCTTTCCCAAACGAGAGCTTGATTTGCTTCTGGTTTCCTTTGGCCAGTGTTTGGAGTCTCTCCAGGTTAACACTGGGAGAATTCCAAGCAGACAGATTTTTGGTAATAGACAGTGTAGATGTTCAAGTCACAGTAACTTAATATTAGTAAGTCCTTTTTCTCTGCTGCTGCCAGCATGTGACTACATGAATGTTTCCTCACTGAGCTATATATGACTAAAGACACCCAGGGTAATTTAAAATTATCTGTTGCACCATTAGCTGCAAGACAACTATAGCAGCTAACCTAAAAATGTCTCAGGTAAGTCCAAACTAGGGTCATGTATTGCAGTACAAATCTCTCATGGCTTTGTTGAGTTAGAGAAAAACAGGGGGGAAAAAGTGAATGTGTTAAAAACAGAAAAGCTTCTGCAATTAAAAGTCAAGAAGACAAAAGGAAACAAGTTCCGTGATTGTTTTTTAATTTTGTTCTGTAAATATGTCCAAATCTGGGGATAAAAATTGGTCAGAGTTCGTGTCTAAAGAGGGTGTAGAAGAAGGCCCCCTAGAGACCACTGAAAAAAGAAGCTACCTAAAATGGAAAGTTGATGAATTAGGAAGCAAATGAAAAGAAGTTAATGGAGAAACTAATAGTGACAGGATTTCTTTGGAGACTGCAGGTGAACAGGAACCGAGTGCATAACAGGAAGCCAAATGAGGAAACTAGAATAATAATAATGGAGTAAAGAGAAGAGGTGGTGAATCTTAATCTCTCCTTAGTGTTGCCATATTTAGCAAAGAGCGGCAATCACTATTTCCCTTTTTTTAAATTCAGAAATCTTAACTGCAAAACAAGTTCATGGGTCAAAGAATTACAATATCTCTTGTGAGGTGACAGACTTAACCTCTTCTAACCAATTAGCCTTGAAAAATAGGAAATGCTGAATTAAACGTTCTGATTTTGAGAAGGAATGGTGGTCATTATGTATTAAGTCGTGTCAGTGATACAGAAGAGGTCAATATATTTAGCACTTGCCCACAAGCAAACAACATCTGTTTTAGTTTAGTAAAAAGTGATTTTTTCCTTCTTCTTCGAAAACTTTTCAGATGTGGTGATATATTGCCCTCTTGGGGCCACAACTGTTTACTGCACTTATTTTACAGCTATGCTATTTTCTTCTCAAATGAATAAGACCCGCGGTTTACAAACGTGGTTGTTAGAAATTCGGAGAATAAATAAATCATAAGCTAGAATATTTCCTCCATGTTAATACAATTTTTTCTCTAGTGTAACATCCAAGCATTTTTTTGCTATGTATTTTATCCCAACAAATTTAATGCTGAAAAAGAGACTAAAGTAATATTATCTAAATAAACATTGTTTGCGGCCACCAGGTCAAGAATATAGTAGCTTTCTTTATCTGTCACTTACTGGTTAACTTACTAAAATTTTTATGTAAAAATAATGAACATAACTTTTATTCAAAAGGCACTGAAAATCCCACTGAATTAATTTTGTGCTATGGTGTAAGGGTATAAAATCTGAGCAATTTCATTCTTTTAATGTGATTTATTCTTTGTTTAGGAAAATGTAGCTTTTATGGAACTTCACAAAACGTGGTTTAATTGACATCATTCCACTCAGACTTCAGGCTACAGACACAACACGGTGTGCATATAACGTGTACTTTCCAAGGAATTAAATGCTTGGGAAATGAAGTTCATTACTAGCAACTATGAGATCAAAGAGGAAAGAAATGTCGGGACCAGTTAGGGAGATGGTAGCATGGCACAAATTGAGGGTCCGCCCTTGCCCAACGCACGTGCAAGGCAGCAGCTGACCATCGGCTGGAAATAGCAGCTGCACAAGGGCTTTCCACCCCCAGTCCACTCTCTGAAGCCCAAACACTCAGGGTATGCAAACCAAGGAATGATGGTCATCCATAACTGCCTATTTTTCAGAGCAGAATGAAGCTTTATATTAATCTACTATGTAAAAGACATATGGAAAAAGTGGTAAATGGAGATTAGTTTGTCTTTTGGATGAAGTTCGTCTCATAATCAGTACATACATTAGCCAATAAAAAAATCTGAAAATAAATTATGTTGTCAACACAACATTTAAATAATTACTTGAAGAGGAAATGCAGTATTTCCAAGTACCCTTACATCGCTGTAAATTGCTTCAACATCTATAGTTATATTGGCAGCACTTTTAGACAAAGCACATCAGACTAAGTCCTAAATTTGCTGAAAATTAAGATCTTAATTAGAGACTTCCATTGAGTTTGGGTCAAGGTTGCTGAATAACAAACATTACAAATTGAAAGAAAGAGAACAGTGTTTATCAGGAGACTTGATTTTAGGTTTACCTGAAGAAAAAATAATAAATTTGTACTTTTGAGCAAGAGGTCCTTGACTAACTTCTACATTTTCTATTCTAGTTTAGAGTGCACAAAAAAAAAAAAAAAATCTGGGACTGTGAAGTAGATGTGAATTTGCTACAGCTTTGTGCACTATCCTTTACAGAGTACATAACAGCTCATTTTGGTGTCTGGCATTATCACCAGTGACAAGCCCTTCTCCTGTGCTGTGCTCATGGTCCCTTCTGAATTCAGACACTCCTTCCAGCTGCTGCAGAGCTGAAGTCCCCCTTTCTGGGAATTACTGGCATCATCTTTCATTGCTCAGGCAGATTTATTTACTGTTCTCATCCTTTTCTTGATACATCCCTTCTCATCCTCTTCTTGGTACATCCTTGGATACAAATTTCTCGAGACATTCTTGCTCCCTGGTTTACTAAGTGAAACAAGAATATGTGACCTAAAAACATTCACATGTCTTAGCTGATCTCTAGATATCACAAGTCTTTGACTTAGACAAGGTCACATAAAAAGTTTCAGCTAAAAAGGCTTTAGTTTAGTATATTTGATGCTGTGATACATAAGACAAAACTTATCCTGTATTAGATGCTTTGAGCATCTTTTTTTTGTTTCCTAGCTGCTGCTTAGACCTCCTGAATTTTATGCAGAAAAGAAATTACTCAGAAAAAATTATTTTAAGAGCAGGGAGAGTTTCTGTGAGACATGATAAATAAAAGACATTGCTCTTTGTAAATAACTATCTTTTCAGAAACCATATGTTAATCTTATTAGTACGACAAACTTTGAAGACCAGACTTAGATGATTCTTCAGAAGTTTGTATATTACTCAGATCACTCAATATCATTACTTCTGACTGTTCCACTTTTAACTCTTAGAGCTTCTCCCTGCCCATTTTATTGCCAAAGGCCCAAACAACGTCATGCTTCCTTTTTTTTTTTTTTTTTTTTTTAACTAAATATAAATAGCTATCTTTCCCTTATATTTCCTAATCCTCTATTTTCCTACCTGCTTATAGCCCATTTCCTTATAGTCTGTTCATTCTGTGTATGTCTCATTTTCAGGGCTCTTGGTATCCTTCAACTCATGGGTTTCTCCTTTCTGCTGCTTATACTATTCAATACATTGTTTCAGTATTGTTTTCTCAGGAACCTTTACCCAGTCAACCCCAACAATTTCACCCAGACTCAGAATGCTGAATGAGTTGAATGCTAGATACCTTTTAATAGAGATCCACACTCTTTGTGGTGTTCTGATAAAACCCAGTGCTAATTAGAACAGTGGAAAGTATTTGCTTCTTTAGCCAATACCCATGTGCCTGCATAAGCCGGAGGGGTGAAGTTTGTATGTGTGCAAAAATGTGTTTTGTTCAGTGTCCCTCCCACTCTTCCTGGTGGCTCAGCAGTGCTGGCAGGAGGCACGCACTGCCTCCAACAGAGGGCTCATGCCCGCTGCCCCACTTTGAAAATAACTGGAATTCAAACTAGTAGGCATGATAACTTAGGAAGCAGATAAGTAAAATTACTGTCTGTCATCCAGAATGTGAATGCATATGTAAGATTATTCCATACTGAGAAGGATGTGCTCATTTATTTACCCAGTCCCTGGGAGTGCTTTGAACCTCACACTGCTTTTGAGGTACAGGACCCATGTTTTGTCAGCATGACCTCAATCCTCACCTGAATGAATGCAGGTAGCCTAAAACTTTGTCTGGCTCTGTTAATATTACATTTCAGGTGGGATGCATGGCCACGTCAGCATGAGGATAGGCCAGCAGCCTATCCTGGCACCTCTGGAGGTTTACAGCCAACCCATACTGCTCTTCAGTTCACACCAGAGGATTCTTTAAATGATGGAAGAATCAGACGTTCTTGCCTTTCTTCTTCCTTCTCTCTGCTAGTCCCACACTGCTCTTCAACCCATGCAGAGTCACAAAGACACTGTCTTTTCTTATGCTGCTGTATTGTATTCCTGTGCACGGTTTTCTTGGCCTCATGGCTACATGCTTCTCCCCAGCACTGTCCTTCCAGCCCACGGATTTTGTTTCTGTGGTTCTGGGTGTTCACTGATCCTTCAAAAGGCTGGGGGAAATGTTACCAGTAATGTTGGAACCTTCTCTGCTAATCTAAGAATTAGAACAGGGTTCTCAGGAAATATTTGCTTAGTTTTCTCATATCGATCTTTGCTCCATAGTGACTCTGCTGGTGCTGAGAATATCTGTTTTTTAGATCTTGTAGGTTTCAAACAGCAGTGAAGGCCTTATGATAGTACTTTTAGAAAGAAAAAGTAGATTTTTACCTTGAGCAGAGGTAAGACAAGGCATAGGGTAAAGAAAGACTTATGTTTGTAGCATCATGGAAACGTTTAAGTACCTACAGAGATACATTAAAAAGTAATTTTTAATATTCAGGTTACCATAATCTGCTTTTTGTCTAAAAGCAGAAACAAAGTAACAGTCCTATTGGGACAGGGAACTTTCTAATGCACAAATTGATGTACTGTCATCAAATATAGCTGTTTATAATAGATGACAAAGTAACATTTCACATATATCTCTTCACTTTTCATGCTTTTAAAGCAAATCCTACTTTTATGGTTCTGGCTCTTCTACCTAGAAGGCTTTAGGAAATTGAGAAATAAAAAATCATTTTTGTTATTCCTGCTCTAGTCAGAATACAGTATGGAAAAATAGCGTGGACTCTAAACTCAGGAAAAATAATGAACCAATGACCATCCTGTGGTTATGGAACTTTCTGTTCCATAACCATATAATTCATGGCCTATTCAATAGATGCCAATTAGGGAAAATGCATTTAATAATAATTTCTGAGTGTGGTAGTTGGGCACAAAGCCTAGAGGAGGAATTCATAAAAGATTTGTATAATTTAAAGGTCTTTGAAATGCTTAACTAGTCAGTACATAGTAGAGTTATATCTTTACATGGACATCCACTAAGAAAAGTATTTGATCTTTATCCAGTTTGGAGGGACTATTTAAGGCACACATTCCCATAATCTGGGATTATTGAGTAAATGTGGCACTTTAGGAGAAAACCTCCAAGTTCTCTTTCTGAATTTTTTGTGAACATGTCCTGAACCGCATGTTAAGTATTTCCATCCTATTGATCTATTTGGTCAGTTTTATGTTTCTGTGAGGTCCCTGCCTGTCACAGAATCTTGACAATATCACACAAAGAATATTTTCCATTGTGGCATCTTGGTTCCTTGGGGATCACTAACATCTGTACTGCTAATGGTTTTATTGTTGCCTCTGGCTCTACCTCCAATTAAATTGACCATGGCGGTTTGTTGCAGCCTCATCCTCTTGAGTACCTGGATTCCTTTGACTTACCTTTGCCTGTGAAGAAAGCACACTTTTATCCTTTTGAAAGTAAAGTCCATGGACAGGAATGTGTTCCTCCTGAGACTAATATGCAAGTCCTTTTGTGGTTAGACAAAGGGTTTTCTTAATGTATTCTGTGATAGAAGTGCCCTAAGAGCCAGCCCATCCTTGTACAGACACCTCTGTGAGCTCAGTCTTTTTGTAAATTGGGAACAAACTTTACAACACTGTCTGCTTGCAACAAAATTGGGCATTCATTTTTAAGCACACGGCCTCATAACCAATTCTTTTAAGAAGAGAACTTCCTTTGTGTAATAAAAGGGAAGGTAGAAAGAAAAAAGGTGTGGGGTAGTGATTTAACAAGCACTGTTGTCTGGCACTTCCACACTGAGGCTTGTGGAACAGAGTAGACCTTCCACCATCAGACTTAGCTATCATGGCAGATAATTTTAGTATATTTGCATTTAATGGTTTGGAGTGTTGCTTTCATTCAGATTTTCATCTTGGTTTAGGCCATTAGAAGGGCTTTGTACTTTGAGAAATGCAATGACCAAAAGCCTCCTGAGTATAAGCCAACATACATGTAAAATGAAAATGTAAGACTAATAAATTGAGTGGTGTTAAAATTGCACAGCTTGAAATTGCAAGCCAGAAAGTATTGAAATAAATTTGCTATCCATGCCATGTAGGCACAGTTAATCTGTGATTTTTTTTCACTAAAATTGAAACCCCAAATTTGACCTGGGATCTGTACTATAAAACTTTTCATAATGATGCTAGTTGGATGCAGTTGCTTCCTTTGTTTTGTGCCATAATTTGGGCAATACTAATTTCAGTATACGCGCTTCCTTAAGTGTGCATATCCAAATTCCCTGTCAAAGAATAAAGAAATCCCATATCAAAAAATCAACTAAAGCCACCTGAAATACTCCTGCTTTTAGTGTAACAACATTAAAAAAAAAAAATGCATATTTCTACATTCTATTTTTTGGTAACCCTACCTAAATGTGCTTTTGGGCAAAAGCTCAAAACCACAGAACTGGGCTTTGGTTTACTTCCATTCTAAATGTGGTCTGATAAAAGCTGGACTTGAAAGTGATAGGTGCAGCTAAGATAGAAACTTCTTTTTTTCCCATTCCATTCAATTAATGAAAGCTGAACTTCAAAGTCTAAATGAGATCATTTGAAGTGCTAAAATTATTGAACACCAGAACTGTTTACTTTCCAATCTGACCTAAAAAAAAAAAAAANAAAAAAAAAAAAAGAGAGAGTTTGTAAAGTAAAAGTAAAATTAAACCTCTGAAATTAAGTTAGGAAAGTTTAAAAGTTCTAGTGCAAGAAGTGAAATTAACTTAGCTGAGAGGCATTTGTGCATAGTTTTAAGTGACTTGCTTAATAGCCAACTCATTTTTTCATGACTGCCGTACTAAAGCTTTTCTGGGAGGTCTTAGCTGTGTGCTGCTCTGAAAATTGCAATCCAATGAGAAGATGTCTGAGCAACACCCTGACAAGTATGAGAATGTGCATAGATATCGTCTGGGGCTGGAGCCTTTCTACAGTCTCAGAAGCACTTACGTAGTTATCACTAGCTTTCTGGTTGTTATGAGAAGTTTTTTAGTTTGATCAACTCCTTTTTAATTTGCTGGCAGCTCATGGTGTTTCTCCTGAGCTCTACCTTTTCCTTTTAAACCGTGAGCATTGGCTGTGCCACCAACTCCAGGAGCATAACTACAACCAGCAGATACCACAACTTATTTGATTGACTCATTTCATGGCATTAACATCGTTGCTGGGTCTGTTACTGTAAACTAGGAAGTGGAAATGTGGAGATACATTTCTAAAAGAGGATGCATCGTCTTTGGCCAGAGATGTGGTGAGCTTCTGAAATTCAATAGGAAAGCATAGGAGGGGACTGTGGAAGTCAGAGAAATACAGGGAATGAGGAAATTCTGGTCCATGCCAAGAGGCAGTGGTGGGGTGCAGGAAGTGAGCAGTGAGGTGTGCTGAACAGTCATCCTGATTAGGGAGGGACGTCTAAACAGAATCTATCAAACAGGAGGAAGGGATGGAGTTGGGCACAAACTGATTGGTTGCCAAAGACAACCTATTTCTATGTTCATTAAAAGTATTCAATTTTTATGACGTACATTTGGGATAAAACACACACAGTCGTATCAAACATAACAAATTGCATGTGAGACTTATTTACCTGTCCACCTCTGTGGGCCTCGCCCCCCATGCTCCAGAGTTTCTTGCACTGACGGCACAGTGCTGCAGCTGCTCTCCTGCTCTGTTATCCCACATGCCAAACAAAACCAGGCTGCCTAAAACAAGATTCTTTGTGCAGCTGTGCTGGGTGTAGAGAGCCCTGCAGCCCTGTGCACCAGGTAGGACACCTGTATCTTCCATGCACCCTTATGTTCACCTGATCAAGGCTGGAAGACACATTTCCTGGCACATCCCTTCTCAGCCCAATATCCATGCTTGTCTTTGGCCTCAAGTGAGCACGTGAGCATGCCTTCACGTGACTCAGCAAGCAAATTCTCATCCTTGTGATTCAAAAAATTTGAATGTTCTGGTCATTAATAAGGAAGTCTCAAGATATTTTGTCAAATTACATCAAATTTATATTTAATACTTCAGTTAATTAATTAATTCCTTAATTGTGCAGAACAATTGAATTAAGTATATTTTCATTCTATAAGATAATTAAGCAGACACACTGAGTTAAGCTTACCCCTCTCCCAATACTTAGATTTGTCTTTTTCATTCTTATCCATCTAGAGAAAATAGAATTAGACCACAAAAAATCCCAACTTTGTATGTGCCAAATTTCAAATGAAGCCATTTTTGCTCTAGCGTCTTTTTCAGGGTTGTGTGATCTGGACTTTCTTTTTCCCCCTTGGAGAATCTGTAAAATTGTCATGAAACAAAATGGTAAGCTGAAGGTTTTAAAGGTCAACGTTTAAAAATTTCCCATGTGGGGTATGGCTTAATCATTATCTGCAAACTTTACTACAGAAGCAGCTACAAATCATCCAATAACAACCAGAAACATTGTTTCTATACTAAGCAATGTAGGCTAAGAATAACTTTATGCTGTAGGAGCTCAAATTTTTATGTCTAGCTTGCTAGCACAGTGCAAAACTATTATATTTGCAAAACTGAACCAGCTGGTCTAAAGGCAGAGACTGGATTATATTGGTGCATCTTTTTTTTTCTTTTCCGTTCCCTTCTATTCTCTCTGAGGAATTGTACAGTGATTTTTAGATTCAATGTAGCCAGCTATGAGTTTTCAACTTCCAATAAATTTGGATGTAAAATACAATATTTTAATTTCCTGGTAATTTCTACAAAAGTACAAGCTGGGTAGATTTGACAGTATTTTCATTGTGGTGAGATGCTGTGTAGGTCAGATCCTTAAAAAGGAAAAATCAGCATTCCTTCACTGAAGTTTTTACCTGTTGAAACTTTTTCCTTTTTCCCATCTTAAAAATGGTGAAGAAAAATATCTAGAGAAAGAAAAACATATTCTCAAGTAAAAAAGGTGGAAAGGTAAGAAGTGTCTAGAAAGGGACATAAAGTGTTTTCATGAATATTTTACTAAATGAAGAAAAAAAATCTCCAAAAAAATTGGTTAAAGTTTGTCATCCTATGAATTTATTTCTTTCATTGAATATTCCTGGACTGGGATTTAGGATTGCCTAGTTAGGATTACCTATCCTTTGTTTTAATGTAATTTTTCTTGTAATTTGTTTTAAAAGCATCTCTGTGAGAGTGTCACAATAGACTTTCTGTATTATAAGACAGTGTTTTCCACATTATTTTTTAGAACTGGTTTCGCATTCACTTTTTATTATTTAAAATGTATGTCCTAGGAAACATTTCAGATGGTAAGAAGAGGAACTGTTCTAACGCTGTTTGTGTCCTTCATTAATCGTACTCTAGATAACTAGGCCACCTTGATTATACAGAAATGTCTCCGTGGTGGTCAGTCTGCGGAGCAGCAGTGGCCCTTCAGTCAGGGATAAGTTATGTTTTTGGCTTCCACTCTGCTATGAGCCTTAAGGGGATTAAAGATCCGGATCTATAGCTGTGACAGGGCTACATGGACCACCGTGTAGCGTTCCTTCTCTAAGGGCGGGAGAGCAGGTGGCGTTTGTTCGTGCCGTTGGCCTCTCAGCCCAGCCCAGCCCGGGTCCGCCGGGCAGGGTCGTTCGTGCCAAAGCTCGGCTACAGCCGGCAGCGAGCACTGGCCTCGGGCTCAGAGCCTGTAGGCAACTGCGGCTTGGCAACAGAGCCAGAGGATAGCGAGGGCCGCCCAGTGCCCGCCGGGTCCGTGACTCCCGGGCCGCTGTGCTCGGGGATCCTGGCACGGGGTTCCTTTTCTGAGCCGGAGCTGCTCCCTCCCGGGCAGGGGGGAGTCGGGGAGCTGGCGGCTTGCTGATTGAGACGGCTCCTTCCTTTCCCACTGGCATCAGGCTATTCAAATAAATAGGATGGAATCCTGGGCACCGCTGTGAAAAAGAAAACCCGCGGGCATTGTTTTGATCGCTAATTCAGGGCGAATGAAGTGGGACCTGCATTACTGAGATTTAATCTCACGTACAATTTGCGATACAAATAATTTTCTATTTCGCATGCCAGCAGCTGAAACCGGACTGTCTGTAATTTAGGCCCCGGTGTGAGAAGAGGGGTGTCCTTTCGGCGGTATCCAGGCGCTAGTGT
>VXBS01006425.1:674207-736984 GCA_013400255.1 Sitta europaea | reverse complement strand
GGCGCGGCGCGTCCCGCCCTGCCCTTCCTGCGGCCCGCGCTCCGCCGCGCTCGGCTGCTACCGATGTGCGCTTGTGAACGGTTGCAATAAAATTTTATAGCCGTCATTTGAAAAATGGTAGGATTATTGTGATTTGTGCAGCCTGGCAGAAGAGAACCCGCCGGGGCTGGCAGCGGCCGCTGCTCCCTATGCCACGGGCGCCCCTCGGGCACTGTGTCCCCCGCCGCGGTCCCAACGTGCCAGGTGGCATTGGCGCTTCCAGCTTTTTTCTTTTTCTTCTTTTTCTTGCTCAGACAATATGTCTCATCGTGATTCTGTAGGAGACTGTCTATGTTTTTTTGTCCAGGCCTCCAGACGAGGCCCCAGGCAGTCCCCACTCCGCACTGTGGCCCGCAACCTACCTGGCCTCAGCGGTGAGGGGACACACGAGGCTGCTGGAGCTGGATGCTTGCGAGTGTCTGAGCACCAGCGCGAAGTAGCAGACATTACAACACAGGCAGGTTTCGTAAGAGGGCAGAAGTAATTCCGTGGCTAATAGTTGGTTTTTATACTGCTGCAAGCCTTCAGTGTTTCCAAGCACCCTTTTGAAGGCATACAGACATTGAGTACTGCAGGCAGATGTTATATGTGTCTGTCTCCGTAAAATACATGACGTGTGTACAAGAGAGAGCCTTTTTTTTTTTTTTTTTCCTCTTTTTGCTTACCATATCACCTTGTCTCTCAAGGACAACACATCACTAAAATGCAGGCAGAGATTTATTGGAGGGACAAGAAGGACTTTTCTCCTCCTGCTCTTCTCCCCAGCTCACGTCTCCCACTCCTCTGCCAGTCTGGTGTCCCTTAAGCTCCACTGTGAGTTGGAAGAAAGTAAGCAATGAATCAAGGAGAGCATCTTGCCCCTGCCCCTGTCTGTAGATTGACATGGGGGAACATAGCCCCTGTGGTATTATGGCCTGCTGTTGGGAGACAGCAGATGTAGTTGTCTTCATAACTTGCCCCAGAATAAAGACACATTGTCTCAGTTAACATAGCCGCTGGGTTGCTTTCCCTGTCTCTCTTCCTGCTTTTTGAAACCTGTGCAGTACCGTGAATAGAGATAGCAATAGCCTCCTTATCCTGAGGTCTTGTGTGACTCACATAAAAAAAATTAAAGTCCTCAGAGTGCTGAAGTGGGTGCTGTAATGGCTGCAGTACACATTGTGGCTTCCTGCCAAACTCTAGCTTTGGTTTACCTTGGATCCGAGGGTTGGTTGCTGGACCCTGATTCTTGGTGGTGCTGGATCAAAATTACTCTTCTACCTTGGATTTTGAAGGAAGCGTGCTTCTGCTTGGTCTGGGTTATTACCGTTGCCTTTTAAATAACACAGCTGTGTACCTACTGCTCAGACTCCTTTTTCTGTCTTGTTTAGAATTCCAGTTTCATGTGCAACTTTAAAGACGAAGATTTGGGCTCCTGAGACACTCAGAAATGTTTAAAAGTTCTATGCTTAGTTTGCTTTTAGCTATCTGAATGGACTAATAAATAGCAAAAATAACTTAATAAATAGAGTGGTGAGACTGAGGTACTGAGAGTATATACTGAGTTGTTAACAAACAGGAAATTGAAATTCTTATTATGCTGGAAATTCATAGCTAATGACTAATAGTATAACTAGTATTAGACCTAACTTAATCAAGTCTTACAATGTTTGTAATAGATGTACAATCCTCTTCAGAGTTAATTTTCAGGGTGCTTATAGACATCATGGTCAGTTTAATCCATTTGCTCTCTTGGTTTGTGGTGGATAAGACTTCGGTAAAATTATCTGTACTCAGTATGTGCCTATAGAATCATCCAATCATGTAAATTCAGGGGCACTATTTTTAATCAGACAATATAATTGGTACTAATCTTGAAATAAATGGAGCTCCTGAGAAGCAGGAGCTCCTGTCTTCTCTGGAGCACCATCTGTGTGGCTTATATGCAATCAGCAATATTTATATTAAATGCTATATATTCTGCCTCATCTACTGTTTGATTTCCTCTCTCTGAGTCTCATGCTATGAACCAAAACAGGAATCACAACACCCAAGTTCTGATGAGTAATTTCTTCCCTTCCTGCTATGTATACCTTGTTAATGCAGTCTTGTTCAGTCCTTTTGTCAACATTCAGTGCTCATAGTACACCCAGTCTGCCCAGTGCAAGGTCTTAAGCTCAATTTTCATTATAATTTCTGTGGAGCTTTTTATGTATCTCCCTCATATTCTCTAAAACGTTGCTATTTTCTCTATTTCATCAGTCACATGGATCCCACATTGTCTTGTCCCAAAATATCACATTGGATTATTCCCAGAATCAATGTTCTGCTACTCAGTTACCAGAAGTCCACTCTCTAATTGGTTGGTTTGTTTGTTTGAAGTTGTAAGAGGTAAAATTTTACTCTTTTGGCCAAAAAAAACCCCAAAACAAAACCAAAAACCAAATTACAAAATTGAGCATACATTTTTCATGTTGCCATTTTGCTAACAAATATGATTTACTTGTTCTTTCTTTTTTCTTACATGGTAAGGGGTTTGTAAGCAAGCTGGATGAATTCATTCACTGGTTAAATGAAGCCATGGAAACAACAGAGAACTGGACTCCTCCTAAAGCAGAGACAGACAGCCTTAAACTGTACCTGGAGACACACTTGGTAGGACAAGATTGTACTATGATTACTATCAGTAATTGAAGTGTTCTGCTGTGATTTTTATTTGATTATTGTTTTTTAATTACTAGTGTGCTTCTATATTCTAATGTAAGATTTGCAACATTGAAGTTTATTTTTAAGAAAACATCAACAAAGCATTTTCTGTACTTGAAATATATACTGATAACTTTGTAAAAATTAAATAAAAGGCAGAATTACATTACAATTCAGTCTTTATGTCCAAATTGAAAGAAAAGACAATAACAAGAGGAGAAAAGATTGTTCTGCTGATCATTCTAGGATTTTTACTGCATTGTAACATTAGTGAAAGTGTTATTAATGAGGAACTCTTATTCTCTTTCCCACAGTTTTAGCATAGCACTGTTTCATTTAAATAAAATATTCGAAATAGTTACTTCAATTATTTTACTTGATATGCATTTCTTATGTCATTTAATTAATACAGATTGTATACTGTAGGTAGAAAATATTGCTCAATGTATGCTGTTCAATGGGTAGTTATCTTAATAGGTAAACTACTCTAGCTGGTAAAAAGAAAATAAAAATACAGAAGATTAAACTAAGAAATTTCCTCTCTTTCTGCCAAAATCTTCAGTTCTTACCAGTATGAAATGGAAGAAAACATGGTGATAGCACTACTCTGAGCCAATGCCCTAGACACCTATCTGTATGAAACAGTACATAAGCTGAGCCCACATCTGATCATCAACACCCAAAGCTCAGCCTCATTTTCAGTCTCTGATAATCTTATGGTAGAAAATTATTTGACAGTCCCAGGAAGTCACGTGATGAATTACAGGAAAAAATGTCATCTTAATCCCTACTGTAATACTGAAGTGACCATTATTAAATTAAGTAAGTATACATCAAATGTATATGCAGCTAAAGCCAAAGTGAAAAGTCTTTGGGCTTTCCACTATACAGAAACCTCGTGTCTTTTGCTCTTAAATATTTCTGTGTAGTAGTGCCTATGGGCAGCCAATGGATTAAGTGCCCATAGAGGTAGTCTATCAAATGCAGTATGAATTCACTTCATTTTTCCTTATGTTGCAGATTTTGTGTTTTGTGGCAGAGTTCAGATTTTTGCCTTGCCTTCTGCACACACTTGTGTGTGTGCTGTGATTCCCATTGTGTCTGCAGGTGCTCTGAAGGTACAGAGCACATTGTGAACTCAGATCTCAGAAAAGGCATTGGTCACTTCCTTTTCTTTGTACTCAGCAACATGAAACTTTTGATGAGAACCTTTTATGAGTAGAATCACAATTTTCACTCTTGACTGGATAAAAAGAAACATATTCCAGGTAACAGGGCAATCACCAGGTGGAGTAACTCTCACAGTCAGTTTCTTTTCCCCTTTCTTCCATGGGGAGGAGCACTGTAGCTCATTTACAGACAAATTGCTTCCAACTTTGCCATGTGGTTCTTGAAGATGGGTTGCCGAACCATTCTATATCAGACTGGAGTGTGGAATAGTAGCTCAGAGGCAACTCCATCATTGCTAGATGAAGTCCAAATAAATGAGTATGTGGGCACCTGTACAATCTCACTTTTCCCTGTCAGCAGTTAGGCTCCTAGCTGCCCTCTGTATATGTGGGGTAAGAAAATCCTCATATGGTTCAGGATCATTATGTTATGAAAAAAGTTGGGGATTTTATTTACTTCACTACAGAACTAAAATATCTAAAGAATAGTTCAGATTCTGTTTGATTATATTATAATTATTTTATGGCATCTATATCCAATGAAAAACCCACTGAATAACCTGAAAAAACGTAACTGAATTTTGTTTCTTGGATTTCAGAAAATGTATGCTACGTGCTAGTTTCTACACACAGCAGAAAATACAGAGCATTTTGTAGCATGGAAGATAGTTATTTATATTAACTAGATTGTCAGCTTTTCAGTGACTCTTATCTGTGAGACATCCTAATCTGTGTTTAAACAGAAGTTTATGAAGTGTATGAACTTCAATTCGTGTTAAGCTCACTGTTGAAATTTCCTGTAGTTGAGCATTGTAAGGCTATGGTGATCATGGTTTGTGTGAGGGACTTATACTTCTCCTTTTCTTCATTTGCCTGTCAGGTTATACATGCCAGACTCACCTAAAATATGCTGAAGTAAAGGACTTAGAACTTTACAAGATTAGGTTCCAGAATTATGGGTTTATAACACAGACACTGGTAGTAAACTAGCTGGTGAAAAAAAAGAAAATCTCTTTCCGATATAGTGCCTCACCATATGCTACACCAGCATATCTCATAACTGTTTCTTTGCCAATGCTGGTTTTCTCATCATAGAATGAGTGAAAACTCCTTGTAGATAGGTATTTTTATTAGTAGAGACATATCTTTAGCCTTTGGCACAAGTTATCAATTCAGTGAACTGTGATACTGTTTTCTTTGAAATATGGTTGTTGTGATGAGAAAATTAGTGCCATAAAGGGAGAATATTTTGCATTTATGAATGAAATCTCTTCTGTCAAGTTTAAGAAAAAAAATAATAGGAGCAAGAAAACACAAAAAATGCACTTCTTCCCTTTGTCATTGATTGGGAAAAGTTCTGCAGAGGTGACAAGGAGAAGGTTGTGAACATCTTCCAAATTTTTCAGTATTCAAAATTGTAGGCTGTCACTTTAAGATTCCAATGTAACTTGTTGATAAAGGTTTGAATTTAAAAATCTCTCCCACTCAGCCTTGCTTTTCTTCATCTTTGAAATTTCAAGAAATGATGTGGCACAGACAGATAAATAGAGTGTGTTTTAAAAAAAGGCATCAAAAGAAACCTATAGCATCAACTTATGAAAATCTTTGCATAAAGTAATACTCACATAAAGAGTCATATCTCTTAATCAGGATGGCAATGCAAGACTCTATTACAAGTGTCTTAGCATGACATCATTGGTTTCTAATTGTAGTTACAAAATTGGGAAATCAGTACAATTCCCCAGACAATTGTTATTCATTCTTTTACCTGGCCTGGCAATACTGTCCACAAGGATGTTAATCAAACACTTTGAAGCACAAAGAAGCATCTCTGTAAGTGTCTGAAGGTCCCACCTGGACAGCTCCTGAAACAGTGAAGCACACTGTGGTGAAGGTGGAAGGTACCCTCCCCTCAGTTTGGGCTTTTTCCCAGTTATCTCATCAGCACAGAGACTAGCTGGGGAGTTCCTCAGTCACCAAGGGAATTCACAACTAAATGCACTGTGTGCACACAGGCACAAGCCTGATATCCAAATGCACCATAATTATAATTATTAACTGTAAGACCTATTGGAATTTCATTCTTAAATTAGAGTTACAACTTAAACTCCACAGATTTTACCATGATGAGAAACCATACATTTTGCTAAAGAGTACGAATTTTTTCTAAAAATTAAAAAGAAGTCTGCATCTTGAATGTGTTATGTAATAGACAATCTTCAGCTTAGAAAACAGTTTTCTTGCAAACTTTAAAACCCAGTTCCCTGATGTTCTGCAGAACAAAAGTTGCTATATACTTCATTTTAGATAACACCAAAGCACAAATCTATAAATGAAAATGCTCTCAGAGATCCCTGAAATAGTGACTGAAATTATTCTTTCAATTTTACAGGTCTTTGCAACTCAGTAATGTTGGTTAAACTGATTTGGGAGCTGTGTGCTTCCCATTCATATGGAAGAGCTGGCATGGAGCAGCCACCCTTTGAACATCTGGCACTCTGCAGGCAGCCACCCAAGCCAGCAGATGTCGAAAACACTAATATGTTTTTATAAAACAGGCGTGTTTTTCAGCAGCAATCTACTTTTCCACAAAGGTCTTGGTCAGTCCTAATAGAGAAAAAATGGAGCAGGTTTTGAAATTTTTGAACTATTAGGTTAAAATCAGTTCCTAATGAAAAGATAGCTTCATTTACCTTACCAAAAAGGAAACTTCTGGAAATGATTTATGATTCACTTTATCTTTTGTGTCTCTCCTTTTCTGTTATGCTGATTCTTGCCCATTGGCACCCTGATCAAAATCAGCTACTAGCAGACTCTAAGCATAGACTTGGTGGTATGCAAATCAGTTGTCATCAAAAACTGTATCCTGAAGGCAGCTTATGAGCTAAAAGCATCTGTCTAGGTGGTACTGCTGTGCTTGTGAAACCAAGCAGACTTTCTAACCAGCTTGACAAATAAGAATTCACCATGTATCTCTTGACTATTTTAGTTTGCTAAAAAACACATTTAACTTTATCCATGGCCTGATAAGCTACATTGTTTTAGCACAGTAAAGAAGTAAGCTAGCTGCTGAGGAAAAGGTTTAGACAAAAGGTATTATATATATTTGCTGAGGTCTGGAACTTTTAATCCTATAGTCTTAACTTTTTCCTTTTGTTTACACAGTACTTTATTTTCTTGTTGCTGCATAACTTCTACTTGTACGCTATAGTGTGGTGTGCTCTTAGGTCATTGTATTAAGCCCTTTCTGTGTCTGGAGTCATACTTAGAGCTCCGGATCACAAGAATTTTAAGTGGGATCCTGCACATGAAAAATATAATGTTTTACACTTATTTAGGTGCAACTTTATAAATACTTCTTGCGTTATTAGTAGATGTTGGCAAACGATATTTTTTCTGTAGAGATTAAATTAATTAAGGTAAAGTCTTGGAAATTTGGAATTAGTAGTCAAGCATTTTTGTCCATTCTTGTCCAATAAGACTGTCCTCGCTTGAGTCTTTTTAGGCAAAAATATATGTTCTGTTTAGTTGAAAGTAAATTAGCAAATATTGTTCTGTAAAAAACACAAATGGTGAGGATTGCACGTAGTTATTGCAGTACAAAATGTGGTTTGAATATACTAACTGATAATTTCCATGAATAGTATTTTTTCAGTCTTCTTTTCAGATCCCCATCAGTAATATTTACTCCAATTTAGTCACAAGCTTTGTGCCACATTAAAATCCTTTTTAGCCCAGAATCAGTTCATTATATTAACCTTCTCAGTCACCATATTTACTTGTTAGAGTCTTAAAAATATCGTAGAGCAAGCATCGTTAGTATTTCAAAACAAATTAGGAAAGCTGATTCACACTAACATTTCCTTTCCTTCTGTACATAAAGTTTAGATGTCATCTCCATTCAGAACCAAATTCTTCTTAAGATACAGGGATGAATTTTATTATCCAAAGAGAAATGAAATAAGAATTTTTCTGTCTGTTATAAATGTTTCTAGCCACATCATGGCTCAGCACTTTCTGAGCTGTAAACAGCAAATGCCTTCATACAGAAAATAGATTGTATTTTCACATTTAAGAAATTGTGTTGGTGAAGTAATGATGCCTCTGTGATATTTCATGGTACCTGATTGTCTGTTTGTAACAAGACTGCTAGGTCTGAAAAAAAGATCATTCTCATCTCCCTGGAAAATCTCATTTTCTGAAAAATGTCAGTTTAGAGAAGAATTAAATATCTATTCTTATTTAAAATGAGGTTAAATACTCATGCCTTGGGCTAATCTACCAACTGTCTTTGTAGTAGCACTGGCAATGGTAATTTTATTAAAGGTATTGAAGCCTTTGAAACGGCTAAGTTATGTATTGTACTTCTGCTATATTGGAATTTCCAGTGTGTGTGGCTGCTAGTTTAGATAATTTCCTCAAAATATAGAACAATTTCTGCAGGATGATGACATTGAAGAGTCAGCACCATGAGTTGCCTAATATTTTGTTTCTTGAAGGATTTTGATTTGAATTTGTTTAGCCTATTGTGAGTTTGAATTTTTAAATTTTTATGGTGTTTTTTTATCTTGAAAGGCATTTTGGGTGTGCATGGGTTCCTGAATGTATGTCCTTTTCCATGGGAAGCAGTCTGCAGAACATACTAATCAGAGATGTAGACAAAACTCAGCAGATTTCACAGGCAAATAAAATAATTTAATAGGAAGCAAGACAGCAAACTTAAACAGAATACATGTATATTGTCAATTTTGAATCTTATTCAGCTTTTAAAATCTGTAAACCAAATAACCTCTATGTAAACTTTTCTGTTTCTTGAGTTAAAGTGTAGGAGATGTTGCTGTTATTTTAATACAGTTGGCTTACCTGTATGATAGTCTGAATCCAGAGAATGTAAGTTTCTTGCTGTGGGAAAAATAGAGGTTTCTAAACTGTTTGAACTATTCTTCAATTTAAAGAACATTTTTGGTGACTAAGGAAGAGTAAAGGCAGTTCTAACAAAGAAAATCCAGGTATATTACCCTTCTGTCCTAAACAATACAAAAATACTGCACTTGATCTAAAGGTGTTCCCCATAAGGTCATGCAATGAAGAAAATCTGGCACAAATCTTTTCTTTGTAAGGAGAAAGAGTGGGCCATGGCTTGCAAAAGTAGCTGTATATTAAGCATATAAAAACAATTTTTCAGAAATTGTTTCAAGTCATATTCCCTTTAAGACAAATGAAGTGGTATTCAATATCTTCTCTACCAGCAACTGTTCCCATGACTCTAAATTTCACAATTGAATTATACTTGTCACAGTGGGTGTTATAATTAAAAATGCTACATTCTTAGCCAAAATATACATATCTATATATCTATCTATATAGATATAGATATAGATATAGATGATATAGATATAGATATATAGATATGGATATAGATATAGATAGATATATATCTCAACTATACTTAAATATAAGAAGACCATATTTCAGTAATGTAGATTTCTCAAAAAAACTATTAGGAAATTTTAAATTAATCTTCCTTTTTCAAATTCCGAAAACATAGAACTCAAGACAGAAAAAATTTAGTTGTTTGTACAATTGCTCTAAAAAAATAAACGCTCTAGAAACAGTAATATTATTCTTAAAAGTATTTAAAAATATAAAAAATGAACCTCAAGAAAATTATTTTTCAGGGATATCCCAGTGCACCACACATTCTAACAGTATGCTGAACTGAGAAAATTAAGATACTTGTTTTAATACATTGTCTTACTGTGACAGTAGGTGTAAACTGCTGTGTCATCCACACTAATATATATTTATGTATACATTGTAGATTCAAATGATACCTAGTTGCTGATTTGTGTTTCAGAGACAGTACACTAGAAACAATCAACTGTATTATGACTCGAAAAAAATCATGCTTATAGTAAGACTCTGTGTCTCTGGAAACAAAAACCCCAATTGTAGCTGTCTGTCCTTACTGCAGATATGAAGAGGTAAAGACCCAGGTGTTTTAGCAAATTATAAAGATTTTCTAAGAAGGAAGGGTGAAATATTGCACATCAGAGCACAATGTTTGTACACAGTGTAGGATACCTACACAATAGATGCTTCCTAAATTTAAGTAGCTACTACAAAAAAATGAATCCTATGGGGAACTTAAAATATTTTTTTTCACACAATTTTTTTCTTATCCTCACTTGTACAGAAAAGTAAGCTATGAGAGAGAATTATTATATTCTGGGAAAGTGCTCTTTTATTTTTAGTGTGTTCAGAGTCCAACATAGATCAGGAGGTGGTGCTTTTTTATCCCAAGGATATTCTGCACAATTGTAACCTTCTGGATCAATAAGTTTCCTGAAAGTCAGGGGACAACTTCATTTTGTGAAGGCTGGGCTCCTTTACCCCATGCCATCAGCAGAAGATGGTGACTTGTATTTACACCGTTGGAGTTTTAATTCCATTTTTTATAGTTCTGTAGCCTTTCCAAAACTGCAAGAATCCTGCCTCACTTCTCCTTTCTTGCTAAATCAGAGCAGTTGATAGTTGTGTATAGATACATGGTGATCAAAAAAAGCGAAGAGAACTTTGTAAGGAATTTTTGCTTGTTGCAGCTTGTAAACTACATTTTATACACTGTAGTTCTAGGGACGACATTAATGTGTTGTTTAAAAAGCTGCTGTCAGGCCAATGCACATGCATTTTCCATAATGTGTATGTACTCATGTGTGATATTTAGACTGCTCTATAGCTGTAAATATGCCTGGAAAAATGGCTTTGATTAATTGACTTCTCTCCTCTTCTTTCCTCTCTTCACATGCAAAGGCTCCATTCATTATCAGGAATGATCAGAGGAGGAGGGGAGCAGAGTACCTGGGTCGCACGCTGTTAGAGTTACAATTTTCCAAATGCCATAAGTAAACAGAAGGATGGGAGAGGGCCTCAGTGTTTGAAGGTCTTCCTTCATTCCAAATATTTGGTCTGATTTTATCTTTAGCTGTGCAAATTTGCATTTCTCCATTGTATATACATGTAATACTTGTTATGTCTTCAACACTTGTCTTTTTCATGTGTCATATTCTCAGCCCCTCAGGTATGAGAAACCTTGAGCATTGATTGAGGGCTATTTCTTCCACTGGTTCCTTGTCCAGTTCTTTTTCCTTAGGAAATTACTAGAAATTATATATACATCTATAATTCTAAATTCAAAACTCGTACTTTGCTACATCAACAACATTCGCTTCTGTTTATTAATACTTATATGAATGGTTCTCTTCTTTTATTGTGTGCTGATTTTGGCTGGCAGAGAGTTAATTTTCTTCATAGTAGGTAGATTTAAATCTATCACGTTATAGATTGGTGTTGATAATACAGGGATGTTTCAGTTACTGCTGAGTAGTGCTTGCACAGGGCCAAGGATTTTTCCTCTCCTTGTACCAAGCCACCAGCAAGTAGGCTGGGGGAGCACAAGGAGTGGAATACAGACATAGCTGTGACAGCTGACCCTGAGTGACCAAATGGGTATTCCATACCATATGATCAGTACCTAAATTTGGGGGAAGAAGGAGGAAAGGGGGGGATGTTTGGAGTTACAGTACTTGTCTTCCCAAGTCACATTACATGTGATGAAGCCCTGCTTTCCTGGGGGTGACTGAACACCTGCTGCCCATGGGAAGTGGTGAATGAATTTCTCATTTTGCTTTGCATGTGTGCACAGCTTTTGCTTTTCCTATAAAAATGTCTTTATCTTCACCCACAAATTTCCTTGCTTTTACCCTTCTAATTCTTTTCCCCATCCCACTGGCCGGGGAATAAGTGAGAGGCTGTGTATGGTGCTTAGTTTCCAGCTGGGGTTAAACCATGACATGCTGCCTCTCTGCTGGGAAATGTTTATTTCTGCTAAATTTCATGTATGTTCATGGCATCATAATTTATCCATGAAATAAGAATTTTGCACAAGGAGAATATTACTTGCCCGAAACCAAAAGTTCGGCCCTATCTTTATTCATCTTATTTTGCTTCTTCAGTTTAACATTATTACTGGTTAATAGGTGCACCTGAAAATCAAGCTGTATTGTAGTATCTGGTGCGTTATGTTAAATGAATCTTTTCTAGGACAGCAAGTCTCTTTTTTTTCTCCTAATGAAAGAGAATACCTCATCTTTTCCAATTTTCCTATCAAACACATCCACATCATCTTGAGACACTGCCACATCCAGCTGCATCTATACTCAACTTCAATTATATGAAATTACACAACCTACCCTCAGGTCCTTTAGGTTCTCTTTTGCTGTGTGAGGCACACGCATAGTGCATTTCCTGTGAAGTGCATGATTACAAACTATTCAGTACAAGCCTGTTTTAAGTAAACAGTAAATTAAATATTGTCAGTGCTTGTTCAGACATGCTCTTATGAAAGAAAAAGAAGTTTAGTTTTGGGTTCATAAAACTCTAGATTTAAGAAAGGGATAGACATAAACTAGTCATGTTTTTTCCTTTTTGACTTCTCTTGACTGGCTCAGTTGTTCAAGAGCTGGTACAAAACAGTGTATTCAGATGTCCCCACAAGGAGAATTGGGCTAGTCAAAATGCTAAAGGTAGCAAAATTTCTGTTTATTGCTCTTTATTTGAATAGAAAATTCTCAAAAACCTTCTGTCACTGTCAGGTACAATACTGCCTGAAAGACTGTTAAGACTCTGTCTGAGCAATATGCCTTTTTCAACCATGAAAAATTACAGTAGAAGTACCTCATTTTATTACTGTTCTGGCAATATTATTTTTTGTGATGCCAATCAACCTGACTGCAAGGGTTAGGAGAGAAAGAAAATGGTTGATTCCTTAAGAATTGGGGGCTTTTGAGTATTCTGTGGCATCTATCACTCCATTTCTAGCACGGTCACTATGATTTGAAGAAGTGTAAAGTTTTATAAAAACCAGAAGCTATGAATGAGCACTTGCGAAGTCTCCTTTCATCTCTGCCAGTTAACTTATTCCCAAGACAAGGAAAAGCTCTTTTTTTCCAAGTGGTCGAATATTGCTTCCATTTATTCCATAGACATTTCAAAGAGAAAATGTGTTGCCTGTATGTGTTTAGGTCTGCACACAATTTATGATTAAATACAGCAAGTATCCTTTTCTCTATTATTGTGTTTTTACATTTCTTAAAGGCAAGTATAGTGATGAGGTCTGGAAAATGCTTAAAAAATTTATCTGAGTTATCGTTGGTGTGTTAAATGGCATAACATATAGTAGATCATGTTTCCAGTTCCTTTATTACTTGATCTTAATGCGATTTGTAAAAGTAAAATAATAATAAAAAAGAAATAAAATATTTTATTGACTGTTAAAACAGAGATTCTTTGCAGACTACTAAAAATATTAGGAAAAAAAAAATTGAAAAATACTTGCTTTACAAATTAAAAATGCAGAGATCTAAACCAGAATGATTTGTTCTTTGAAAATGGATATGAGAGTTAACTCAGGAACACAATATTAATAGATTTGTATAAGTGCACATAAGGCCAATATATTCAATGCTGTAATTCTTTTATGGTTTCATAAATAGTGCTATCACCAACATTTCAAAGAACTCTGAAAAAAACAGAGCTCATATGTGGTGGCATAAATTTAGTGTATTTTATAGAACACTGTTACTCCAGATATAGCCTACGGGTTGTGACTTTTCATAAAAGCTAATGAATGTCTAGATTTGTCAGCTGTTTCAACACAGATGCACTTTGCTGATCTAATGGAAACATTTTGAGCCCAGATCCAAAATATCAATAGCTTTTAGTATCACAAATTAGTTTGGCTATTGGGTGAATTGGGATGTGGTTCTTGATAAAAAACAGCAAGTAATTTTGTATGTGTGTTTTATGATAACTGCCTCTCCAATGTCTGATGCTGAGGTTTTCTTCCCTCTCTCTCTTTTTTTCTCCTTTTATATTTGCAGAGTTTTAAGTTGAATGTAGATAGCCACTGTGCTTTAAAAGAAGCAGTGGTAGAGGAAGGACGCCAACTTCTTGAGCTTATTGTATCTCACAAATCAGGTAAATCCTTCTGAAATATTGCAAGTCTTTATGTCTCCAGACTATTAAAGAATGAAGAAGCATTGCTGTAAATTACTGCATATATTCACTTCCTTATGTATTATTAATATTTACATTATCAGATTGACCTTCAAGATTTATAAATGTTTCATATACTGCATACAATGCAGTGATACTTATAAAATGAAATACTGCCTGCAAATAGTCTGTTCATTTTATTTTGGTCTTGCTGTTCGACTGAGTTTCAACTGAAATCACATCATTGAAAACTTCACACTGACATATTCTTTGATGTAGGTGCTATGGAAATAACATAAAGATAATGAACTAGGATTTCAAATATATATATATATATATGTATGTATGTATTTACATACGCTGCATGAGTAATTGCATTGGTAAAGCTTTATTTTACCACTTAAACTAATACTTACATTGATTAAAATATATTTTTGAGGACTAGATTAAAATTAAAAATACCTTTTTCCTTTGGTTAGGCTTGTCTTTTTTCTTCAGAGGCCTTAAATTGAGAGCAGAGAGAGAGATATACTGATTTCCCTTTATCCCTACTACCTCCTATATTTTTAGATGTTTGCGTGACTTGTCTGCTAACAGGGTTTTAATCAGTGTATATTGCTATGGAATTCCATCTTAATTTTGGCCTACTTAACATACTTTTCATCCAGGTTGAAGTTACTCTTTGCTATACTGTTTTCTCATCATGTTATATGTGTGCCTCTATTGTTTTGCAGCATCAAACATATCTGTGTAACGTGAAAGCTATAGGAAATTACTGGCTTCTTTGAATAGTTCCAAAAAGATAGAGAAGCCATAACTAAGGAGGGTAGTGCATGTCATCATAGATGTAGGAAAAAGTACTACGTAAATTACAGGAAATATTTTAAGGAGCTTGAGGTGAGGAAAATGTCTTTGGAGGATTATGGGATGTTTCAAGACAAAGACTGGATATTAGAGGGAGAGATTACCAATGTTCCCTACTGCAGAGAAATGACCATATATGTGGAATTTTTCTCATGAAATTGTCAGCTGGAACTCAATCAAAATTTAACATGATGGCTAATAGAAGTGTTTGACTCTATATCATTGTTTTGCAGGATGAACAATAGTAAAACTTGGATTTATTGATGAGAAAACACATTAAAACTCTTGTTGCATTTATTATTTTAAATATCCTGCTAATAATTTCAATAAAGGACAATATTTAAAGATGCTGTTGAGTTTACAACTTTTATTTTTCACCCTTCATTTTGGAGAAGGACTGAAGGACATGCTGCAGATGATTGCAAGTCAATGGAAGGAACTACAGAGGCAAATCAAACGGCAACACAGCTGGATTCTTAGGGCTCTGGATATCATCAAAGCAGAGATACTGGCTACTGATGTGTCTGCAGAGAATGAGGAAGGGACTGGGAGCCCTAAGGTAAGTGGCTTGAAGTTTGCCTTATTTCCTCTTATTTCCGTCTTCTTTTGAACTAGGCACCACTGAAGTTTTCTTTCCACCCTAAGGCTTTTCATTTCTACTGGGTAAACTTTTTTTTATAAACAAAATGAAATGCCTTACTCCGAAACAATAAAAAATCTTAGAACTTTCAAGTTTTCCAGCAAGACCTGTCTTATTGTGTGTAGAGGGGCATGTGGGGGAACATAAAACACTTAGTAAACAAAACATAAAGCATCTTTAACATGAATAATCAGAATGCTTTTAAATTGTTTTGTTGCAACTATAAATCACTATAATCAGTGCAATCACTCAGCTCTGACATCCATTAGCCGCTTGGTTACAGCAAATTAACAAAGAAGAGAGAAAGTGATTCATTATCTCATTCCTGTTAATGACTATCAGATGCATTGCTTAATTAGGGGATGGCCATTGTAGTAGGAAGAAGGTCATATGCCTTTCCACAAATCTTTTCGCTCCAAGTTTAAGTCGTCCATAATAGTGCTCGTGTTGAATACAAGTACTTAAAGAGTAAATCATTGACACCAGTCATAATTTTGGGTATTAATTATTAAAGAGGGCTATAGTAGTTACCAGTTGCCAAACTTAGTATTTGTAAGAACATTTTACATACAGACCATGCTTATTCAAATTGGTGCAAGTAATGTAGGGATACTACACACAATAGAAACTTCTGGTTTAGGGTCCATCACCTTTCATCACCACCAATTGTAAGCAGAGTTGTTTCTTAGGCAAAGAATATGCAGGAGAACAATCCAATAACTCAATATCTTGGCACACATCTGGCTGAAATGTTTAGAAAAATTTGTGGTTTCTGTTAACAACAGAGATGGTTGTGCTGAGAGAATTTTTTGGTTCTGATGTTAGACAATTCTCTGCATTGATTTTCAGTGCTTCCAAGGGAGTATTTTGTGGAGTGACCCTTGGCTATGATTACATGAAAAGTTCTGGTGGTTTCTTACTATAATTCTACATAGCAAGAATGGTCTTAGAGGTGGAAGAAGAGTCAAAGAGAAAAATGAAACAAAACCACATATACACAGGAGACAGAATTTGAACTGATATCCCTCATCACTTGTGCGATGGAAACTGCTCCTGGGTCATATAGCTCCTCCTTTAGGAAGCAGGTCATAATGGGATCTGTTAAACTAAACAGACTAGCTCAAACCCAAGTTCTTAGCCTGACAGTGAAATGATCCCATATCACTGGACATTTTGACTCATCCATGGCCAAACGTTTAACTGCTAAATCAAAATTATCGTGTAACAAGTATTCTAAAATCCAGATGGATTTTGTGATGAAAATTGCAGAATCCCTAGCTTGGAATAATTATATTCAAGTATTTGCTTGAAAAGGGAGAAATGGAGGCAGGGTGTATATTACAGTAAATTTCTCATATAGATAGATGATAGCTCTTTGCCCTGTGGATTTTATCATAGAGATAGAAAACTGAAGCAATGCTTTGTTTGTTGTTTTGTTTTGTTTTGCAGGTTTTTTTTTTGTTTTTGTTTGTGCCTACAGGTAAATTTTAAAACCATAGACACAAAAAAGATCAAACTAAAAATATTTGCAGGTTATTTCAGTGATTCTTGTAAGTACGTGCAGTAGAGCAGTTAAATACCATCTACTAATTCACACTAGAAGATTAACTAAAACTAAAATACAGCTAATAATATAGCTGCACATTTCAGTTTGCATTTGTTTTAAAACTGAAAAAGAACCTGAGAAGTATAATAGAAAATCGAAAGATTATACCTAGAGGGTATTTTTTTTTGCCTTTTTTGAGAAACTACAGGAACACTGTTGGTGTTAGAAATCTGTAAAGAAATAGGAAAAGGAGGAATTTCAAAGACCCTAAGAAACTTTTCCCTTAGGAATTTTTAAAACATGTTTTCATAGCACTATGGCATCTTTAATGAGAGCAGTGAAGAGCAGGAGGGGGAAAGGGATGTTCTTAATTCTAGAAATATATTGTCAACATTTGTGGTCAAGAATTCAGATTTTGCTTAGGGAATTTTTCATTTTATTGTATGCAAGTTTCATATTGGCTAATAGTGATTGCCATAGAAGATTTAGGATTGATTTTAAATATTTCTGATACTTAAGCTCTTCTAATATATTGCATCTTCTGTAAGTCTTAGGAAAACAGCGAGTTCTCTAAGTATTTACTAAAACTATTATTCTGTCGTTTTAATAAATGAAGAATTGATGACTGTATTCAGTTTAAAGTGAAAGATACAAAGTTTTGCCTTCTTATTCCATTGAGAAGTGCCTTTAAAATTGACACATTACAAGAAGTACTGATCTAAGAGTATGAGACGTACTGTACACCTGGCTGTCCTTCTGAATCTTGAGACATTTAGCTACAGTATGTGTTTTCTTTTGATGGAAATCATAAATTATATTCTAAAATATCTGAAAAATAGAAGGAATGGTTTCATATATGTGTATGTTTTTCATTTTTTCACCTTCTGAAGATGTCTGAGGCCACTTGTTTTGTAAGTGATCTCTTAAATCAGGTCACTTCTCCGTCACAAAAGGACTACTGGAACATTATTGCTTTAAATAAACAGTAAAGAGTGGTATTGAAAAACAACATGATTTACTTTCATCTCTAGTGGCTGAAAGTGTAAATACCTGAATATTACCCTGATCTGTTTAACTCATAGCTTGGTGGAAATGTTCATTGTTTTCTGAAGAACCTGCAAATTAGTCTTGTAACTGATTTCCTTTAAAAGCATACAAATCTTAATAACATTTGCCTATTACTGTACACATTCTCCTTCACTGAACATTGTATGGAATAGTATTCTTAGTGCCAGTTGCAGGTTCTATTCTTGTACATTAGTAAATATTAGAACAGTAGAAATGCATTTGAACAGTTAGTTCATTACTATAATTTTTGAGATGTGGATATTTTTGTTCTGCAAGTAAATGTTTGAATTAAGTTTCATGGGTTGTTTTGGTAACAGTTCAAAATATAACATCAGAACTTAAAGGCTGGTAGGTCAAAAGAGCAATAGTATACTCTGCAAAAAAAATAAAAAATATATACTCTTTGTACTGCTGGAAATGTTTATTTCCAGAATAATTGCATTTTTACTGAAAAAAAAATTATTATTTCCCATTCCAGCTTCAGAAAACTACGTATGTAGCTGGTTAAGACACTGGACTTAATACATGGAGCATTGAAATCTGACTTAGTTTTTCTAGGTAAAAAACAGTCTTGGGAAGAATGTGTTAACTGTAAAATGGGCTTGTCAGTGAGTTAATCATAGAAGCAGTCAGGATTTGAAGAGTATTGGTGGAAGAGGTAAAAACCTCACACTTAACAAAGTAAACCAAAAGTCACAGAAACAGTAGGTGGCTCAGGAAGAGAACTTGAAGTGGTTAAACAAACCTCTGTATGAAGGGATGTGTAATTAAACATCACACACTTCCGGGACCATTTCTCACTCAGTTGCATACAATTTTTGCAGCTTTTATAATGGTTCTAAACAAACAGTCTTCAGTACACAGAAAAGTGATTTTCATTTAAAAATTGAAAGCTTGGTGAAGCTGTTTAGTATCTATCACAATTTGGGATTCTGGGAATGCTGCTTCACAGGCAGTTTTAAAGTGTCACTGGTCTCAGACCTAGTGGGTGGACTAAACACCACAGCTCAGAACAGTAATATCCTGCTCAGTCTTCCCATCTGAAGATGAATTTGTGAAATGGGCAACAAGGCAGAGCAAAGTTTAGAGAATGGTATCAGTCTTTTCTTTTTTACTTCAGACTTGTAACTTGTCCTGGCCATCTAATCAGGCTGCTATGACTACCACATTTAGATTAATACTTTGATGTGGAAGGAATATACAAGTGAAGTGTTTTGGCATCTTTGTGATTAGTGCAGAGAAATATAATGCTTGTGAGTAGATAATTTTCTTTTCCTCGGTGTCTTTTATCAACTCTGTATTTCATGAGTGTGGTGCATGGACTGAAATATTAAAAGCAACATACCAGTATTTTTTTCTGGTTTTTTTTATTGTTTTAAAACAGGGAAGGTTTGTTACTGAGACAGATTTAAATATTATCAACAGATAACAGAGACCATGATTTCAGAATCTAGTATTTTTACTGACATAACCACTTTGAAAACGGTGTTTCTGGTGTCCAATATATGCAATTGGAGTATTACATATATTATTGTAGTGGGTAGTGCTTTGAAGTTGTCAAATGGCATATGTAACTGACCTTCATTCTCTTCTCCTTCACTTGCTTCTAGTGGAAGGGCAGGAATAACATATGCTAGAAGGATCATTTTATTTAGCTTGCTGGAGTTACTTAAATTGCAGCAGAATTTTAAAACTTTATGTCTCAAACCGGATTTGTTTATTTAACTTCCAGTCTCTTTCTTATTTTTCCATATGCAAAAACTCAGGATCAGACTTGTGGATTAAATCCTGTGTCTCATGTTCGTAATACTGTGGAATAAAATGTCAAATAAATAGCCATTATTATTCAGTAACAATTTGAAAAAATAATGAAATGAAATGTCTTTCATCTCTGATGTACAGACATATGGAAAGGGCTTTTCATCTGGTGATACACACGCCATTCTGATCTATCATTGTCTCGTGGCTTAATCAAGTCTTTTTTTTGGAGAAGAAATGTACAAGAAAAGTTGGTATTTGTGCTTTGAAAGAAGTAATTTTTTCCTCTTATGTGTCCATAATGAGCCACATTCCCATCTAAATATGAAAGAGTTTTGTCTCATGAGTGCAACACCTCATAGATGAGACATTGAACTGGAGTTCTAACCACCTTTATCCAGGCTTACTTCCAGTATCAGTAATTACCATCTGCCACCTTAATACTTTGCAGTTTCAGCTGTATGTGTTAGTGTCTTCTGTTCAGAAAAACTGGAAAGTCTTGGGCACTGTTAAATAGTTGTTACCTTTCACTGGTGAAAACAATATCTTACAATATCCTACAATGCATTTCTGTGCTGAAACACAGCAAGTCCATGGTTCACCATTCAGTACTTCAAGGATGGTAATAGGGAAGTGCTTTCCTGTAATTAGAACAGAAGGCTCTGATATGTTGCCATTGAGGCATAGTCTTATATTGTTGAATATTTAAAATGCTATCTGTTCATAAATACTATTATTGTGCCTAACAGCTGAACAGTTTAAAAGCATTCATGTGCCATTTCAATTCTTAATCTTTGGAAACTTTGGAAGTCCAGAATAAAGATACTGTCATCTCAGTCTTACGTACATATGATGCTGTTAATTCTGCCATACTAGAGAAAATTAATTGCCCTTATTATTTCTCTTGGCTTTAGGTATTTTAGTATATGACATTATAGTAGTCTTGATCTGTCAGCTTCTATGGTGGGGATTTGAACCATGTATGAGTTGGTCAATGAAATAAAAAGGGTAGTGGTATTTACAAAATCCTTCTGTAAATCAATAGACATAATTTTGTTTTTGCAAGGAATAAGCCTGTCTTTTAGTGCTTTTACTGGAACATGTGAAACATGACTAAGTTATTTTGAAGTTAATTGTTACCTAAGTACAGGATTGAAAACATTCATCGAGAATTTCCAAGCTGATCAAAACAAATTATGTTGGTGTAACAATGAAAAGAACATAAAAAGGAAGCAGGGGGAAGGAAAGTTTGTGTCTTTTAGCATGGTTAGACACTTCAAGTTCCTCTGTTTTCTAGTATTTAGTACCTTGCTTTACAAGGCATGTAATTTTAATGTTACAGACATCATCTAGATTGTGCACAGACCTAGCTATCATTGTAACCAAAAGTATCTTCAGGAAGGATTTGAGAGATGACACCATAATTCTACATACCGTTTTAGAGCGGAGGAATAAAAGGGAAGAGAAAGATGGTTTAAAATAAGTTTAGAAGCAGAAACTAGCATTTCTAAAAGGAGAGTCTGAATATGGATTATTGAATGTGACTGACTTATAGTGAGTCTTTGTTGAAGAAACAAGAAGAAAGGGATCTGCTGAAGGATATAAAAGATGTGACTGTGGCAACTGAGCAGAAAAGCTTTGTTGACTGCAGTACTCTACTAAGTTCAGAATTAGCTGAAATATTTTGTGTGATAATTTTAGAATATATAGAAAGAAAACAGAGTTTTAGTACTGCTTAGTGCCTTTTTGCTACAGGGGTTTTTCTTGGTAAAACCAGTGCCTTGACAAAAATGTGTGACTCATCATATTTTGAAACAATATTTTCTTCAACTAAGCAGAAGCTTTCAAAAACCCAGACAAAGCCAAAGCAATCATGTTATCTCTCATGTACAGAATGTTTCCTTTAAGATTCTAAATGTATATAATCTTAAGCTGATGTTTCATACAGAATAATATTCATAAAACTGACAAGATTATTCTGTTTAGTATTTTATATCTATCCTTGAGTAAAGGAATTATGTAGCTGAACAAGTTCTTGCTTTTTAAAAATACTTTAACTGAGCTAATAATTTTTGGGTGATTTTATGTTTCCAAGCTGATAAAATATGAATTTTTGTCTCATTGGACCACAGCCTTTTTACCAAACACAGGCATAAGCAAACTGAGCCGTGGTTAGCTCTTTTACAAAGGCTTACTCCTAAACACATCCTGAGAGAAGCAGGGGTCAGAACTATTGTTCCATTTCCAGAGGGAGACTGTTGCATTTCATATGGCTGTTCATAAGGATTTACACAGCTGAGATCTTCCAGGAAAGGCTGTAAATCAAATTATGTCATAGATAGCTTCCTCGATTGCCTCTGTGAGCCCATTGTGGATTGTGGTGATGGTTGGTGGTTGGCTGCTTCATAGGGAAAGAGGACGCAGGTTCTTCCCAAATGCCTTCCTCACAACTGGCTGGAAACTCACAGTCTATTACTGATACCACCTGGGATGAATCTAACTCAATGTTTTGAGGGTAAAATGCTGTAATGGTAACTACATTTTTGTTGCATGATAATGCCTGGCTCTCGTGCGGGATTGTGCAGGTGGGCTTGTAAATATAACACTAGGCTTTTGGAAGTAATTTTCAGTTGATAGATTTTAAGTGTTACATATCTACAAAAGCTCTATTTTGAAAATGTTTCTTTTGTTCAAATAGTCATATTTTTTTTCCAGAATGATTGCATCAAATTTGGACAAAAAACTCCACCAAAAATGGGCTGCTGGATGTGTTGTCCGGTTCCATACAGTAGAGTCACTGGTGTTTATTGGAAGATGTTTCTCTTGAGTTCTTAATTGTATACTTTTTAGTGGGCAGGAGAAATGATTTTGTGTTTGATTCAGAACCTCCCTTCTCAGAGAAAGGAATAAATCTAAAGAGTCACTCTTTGGATTGCAATAAGACAAGACAAATGAATAATATCTTCATCCTAAATCTCATCTTTCAGGTTACATGGGTCCTGGTAAAACTTCTTTATATCACAAGTTAACTAAATATTTTTCTAGTTTTTCAAGTAATTATGTCCCTAAAGTCTTGGTCAAGCAACTCTTGGTCCCAATTAACTCAGAGAAATTGTTTTCTCATATATCCATCAATCCCCTGCAAATTTGATATGACAGTATTTTTTTCATAGCATCTAAAATAATTTTAATAAATTTTAACAAGCCAGATTTCTAAAAAGTAGTGAAGATTCTAATTTTTTAAATTGAATTTGACAGTAAACTTATCTGTGGTTCATTTAGCTCACTACCAAGTTTAAAATGGAGAGCCACACTGAAAAAATCATATTTTTTTGCAGCTAAATTTTATCTACTATTAAGCACAATATTCAATCCTGTTATGACACATGGGTGCTTTTTTAACCAACATATAAAATTTACTGCAAAAAAGTCTAAAGTCATATTTGAATTTACAAGTACTCTGAGGTATCTGTGGTACTTATAATATGCTTCTACAGTTTTTACACCTTGGTGATTCTAAATATTTTATATTGATTGCTTTTAGCAACTATTGCCTTTTTTCCATCCAGCTCTGTAAATAGAGGCAGTTATGCTTACATAGTTAGCAAAGAAATTATGACTTTTCACTTCAGGAACAAGAAGGGCTGCTTTCTATTAAAACATAGATCAAGTTCAGTTTGAAATATATTTTAAATCTAAATCTCTCCTCTGAGAACAAGTGCAGACTGAGAACTTGATAAGAACAGATATTTAAACTGTCATACGCCCAAGGGGATAATTTTATCATGATGCTATTTGAATTTGAACATTATTACCTGGAATTCTGAAAGTATGTTAGGCTGTTGTTACTTCCCCTGTGCAAGAGGACCAACTCTGACAAGTTTTCTTTAGGCAAAAATCCCGTTTGTGTTTGGCCAATATTTGAAAATATAAAAACACAAGGGCATTGAGTATGTATTCATATGAACACTTTTACCTTATGTGATATGCACAAAGCATTAACCACTCAGGAGTCTTGATTTCCTATTTTGCCAGTATCTGACCATTCTGCTCTCTCAAGCAATCATATTTTTGCATTTTTGTTCTTTTATTTTTAATAGAACATATTTTCAGAAGTGAATATTGGTGGAAGCTTTCACCTCTTCATATCTGTCTGTTGTTTCACATGCTTCCCAGATGTCTAGAAAAATCCACGTTAAATAACTTTTAGTAACATGCACACACAAATACACAGATTTGTTTTACTGGAAAGTCAACATCTCCCAGTCTAAAGCAGAAATTTCTAGGGTAGCCTGTCAGAGCTACTACTTTTCTACTTCTCTATAAGGGTTCAGAATCCCATGAGCTTATTTGAGGTTTTAGACTACAGCAGAAAGAGAGCTCTTTTAAAATTTATTTTTGAGTTTGAGTTCAGGAGTTGATGGAACACACTAAAATAAATTAATAAATAAGCAAGCGAAAAAAAGGAATCCTAGCTGACTAAAAACTCCTTGGTATAACAAATTTGTGGTTGAATTTAAAGACAGTGATAACCAATGAAGCAATTTAGTTGAAATTCAGATCTTTTCAGTTCAGTTTCCTTTCTCATATCTTATTCCTTCTCCCTCTCCCTTCATGCCATCTGTTGCTCCTCAAAGCAGTTCAGGATTTCAGCAGGATCACAAGTGGAATATAGTACAGGGGTGTGTGGGGAGACCCTCCCAGAGTTCACTGCCGTGTTGGCCCAGAGAGTCTGGTGCTCCAGGGTGCTGTGTCCAACTTCTGACAAACGTGGGCTGGTCAGATCGAATGGCAAAGCTTGAACGTGTCTTCTACCCATGTGTTGTTTGCCAGACATCACAATGACAAGTATTTTGGCTTGATCAGATGATGTGGTGTAAGATCTAGCTGTTGGACTTACAAGGTTGTCATCTATCTCCACTAGTCTATTTTTTTCTAGCTCTGGTAATAGCACTGCAATATCATCTCACTCATCTCATCCTAATTACCTCTGGTAATGCAGGATTTAGGGTAGTAAACTAAGATTGCCTTCTGTACTGAGATGCTTTTTTCTTTTCTTTTTGTGCTGGACTGTTCCACTAAGTTTTGCTTTTGAAAAGAAATCATGTTTGAAAATCTAATTTTTCTCTTTTGATATCGTCTTGTAGAAATCTTGTACTTTAAATAGGACAGCTCAATAGGGATGCTGTTGTCAATTGTCACCTCTGAAGATTGTTGCTTCTGTTAATAGCATTCTAACTTTGTCATTTTATTAAACTTATATTACTAGTCTGAAAACAAAAATTACTGCTTTATTCCTTTAAAGAGTGACTGGCATGGAATTCCTCTGATCTTTAAAAAGGAATTTTACTTTCATTGTATTTGTGCATTAGATTAATATTCCTATCTGCAGAATAAACTAACTTCTTATAAATATTACTGTGCTTAATTATCAGTTAGGTATTTGAGTTTTTGCTGTTATGGTTGATGTCCAAGAGTGATTAAATGTGTAATAGAGAACAAAAGAAACATTGATGTGAACAAAGATACTATGAGATAAAGGTAAATTTTATCTTCTTCATGCTTTTATTCTTTTAAAATTATTTTAATTACTTCTATACTCAGCATGATTGGGTGGCATTTCCCTTTGTTTTTTCCAATTCACTTCTTTTTTTAGCCTTTCAGAACATCTTCTATGTTTTAACTTGTAGTATCTTTCAGTTCTAGTCTCAACTGTGTACTTTAAGCATCTATTCTTCACTAGGGTGGTTGCAAAAGAGAAATCAGGTAAAACAGTGTTTGAAGGAATAATCTGCTTGGACATCCTGCATTTTCAAACTGACTTATTCTTAAATGTCTTATGGCATAGTATACTTGACTACACTTAAAATTTAAATGCAAAGTGAGGTTTCAGATTTTGCTAGGTTTTTAAGCCAATTTATTAGAAAGCAACAGAATATGGTGCTGAGTGTTGTGTGACCTGAATTCTTTATGTGTATCTACATTGTGAAAAAAACAAAAAACCACAAAATTTTCAAGAGAGCATTTGGTGAAATACAGACTAACATTAAAAGCCTGCAAGATGTTTCTGTTAAAAGTGTATGTACATTTGTATGTCAGGTCTAGTAACTTCTGGGTACTACCTTGTTTGTGTTTTTTTGTTTGTTTGTTTTTGTTTTAGTATTTTGCCTGGATTTTTAATTAAGCCTTTCTTAAAGTAACTTAGATGCTTTAAGCTGCTCATTTATTGATAATTATGCTTACCCAAGTAGTGTAACTAATGTTGGAGGTACAGTGGGGACTGCATCACATTTAGAAATTTAAACTTGTTCCTTAAGCGCCTGGAAGTAACCACAACAAAAATATGTGTGGTAGTAGTGTACTTTGCCATATCTCTTGGGCAGCTGTAAATGTTAATTACAGTTAACCTAGGGTGACTTTAAATGCAAAATGGGTTTTCTGACCAGAAGACAGGTGGCATACCATATTCTTTTATAATCACCCCTTAGCATGCTTTATGAACCATCGTCATGGGTGAGAGAAAGAATAGCTCGTCTGGGCATGTACACTTCATTTCTTCATCCTGTTTTGCAGTCATGTTATAGAAAGGAGACAAGCATTTAGCATGGAATTCTTTAATCCTTGAGTTTATGAGCCCTAAGAAAATCACAAGTATGGTTGATACTGACAGTCTACATCATCCCTTACAAAATTATTAAAAATGTTGAGAAAAGAGAAAGAAAATTGCAAAGATCTGATTAAGAGCTCAGCACCATGTGTTCTCAAATACTATGACTTAAAGCTATGATGCACAACAGAAGTTTAAAATGGTGCATTTATGATTGCTTACATTCAAGGATCATCATTTCATTTGGAGGGAGGGGACAACAAGAAGGTGACTGGGGTCAGGTCAGCTTGTCTTTTCTGTCCTTGCTGTTGATTTGGCAAATTTTCCTGGAGACTACAAGGTCATTGAGTACTTGTATTATTTTGTTCAGGCTGCCCTTCCTATCTTAGCTTTGAGGTGCAAGCAGTTAGAGCATTGAATAACAACCACGTACTACTAGAACTGCAAAATATAAAGATAGATGCAAAATATAGGGTAAATTAATCCTTTAAAAATTTTGTGTTTAGTAAGATGAAACAGCCCTGAAACAAAGAACAGATTTATGTGCTCAATTTTTTCTAAATTAATTAATTAACTAATGGGTTAGTTTGCAAATATGTGGTTTTTTGATATTAATTAGTCAAGAACAATAAGGTTTAAAAGTTCATATTTTTCTAATATAATAAAATGTTTTTAGACATGGGACAGGAAATGTATTAAGGAAATAAACAGAATAAGTTCATCTTTTTGCTAGTTCATTTATTTGGGCATTGATTCTTACTCTTCAGTATAGGTACTATATGAAGCATCCATATTTATCTCAGTAGACTTATTTCTGACGTGTAACTACAAAGGCTTTTGATTGTAAAGTATCAACTAATTAAAATAAATCTAAAATCAAACATGAAAAATGTTGATTTCCAATTCAGTGAATCCTAGCAATATTATAATGTTTGGTTTTAATTCCCAAAAAACATATTAAAATTAACTTTTTTCCCATTTACGTAATGCATATAACTAAACTTCCTTCCTACTGTGAGACAGTTTCATTTATTGTTATTTGTAAACAGCTTAGTAAAGATGCATAGTGGATTGGTCTAGAAACTCCTTGAACAGTTTCTTTTGAAATAACACTACATACGTTAAGCTCAATTACACATCCAAACAGCCACAACACACTTTTGGTAATTTATTCATTGATTTAACATAGTACCCAGAAGAGTCATGCCTGCTGTCAATTTTGTAATATATTATGTTTTAAATATACTCATGCTCACCCATGCACGCCATTAAGGTGTGCATAAACCTGTGTTTTTCTCTCTTGACAGCTATAAATGTTTGTTATTATTACACAAAACATATGTTCATGTTGTTTTTGTCTAAATTATTCTATCTGGGGCTATAAAGTTTTAATGTTATTAGTTGCCCTTAGAATTTTAATGTTTCACTGCTGTAACCTTCTTAGGATTTCTCTGCAATTAAATAGAAACTATTTCACTACAGCCTGGAAGAACAATATATTTTATACAAATAAAAAAATCCTTCTTGCTCTATTTTCTTCCACTGTAGTAAACTCTCTAGCTGACAAGGCTCTATACACTGTAGTCCTACCTGTAGTATTTTCCAGAACTGAATAGAATATTTTACATTCCTGTGGTATTCCCATTAATAAAAGAACCTAGCTTGTTTAAGATAGAAGGCAAGTCATAAGCACTTTGCTTTGAAAACATTCTCTCTGTTGTTCTCTGTAGTCCCTTTATTCAGAAAATACAGAGGAACCTCAATCAGTGTAACACTTATGCTGTGAAAAAAGCTGAGGCTTTAGGAGATGGAGTATTAATGTGAAAAAGCAATTTGGAGAAATTTATCCTCTGTTTTCTTCTAAACAGCAGCAGTGTTGGCAATAGGAAAACGGTTCTCCCCACCTTTCAGTTTTAGAGGCCTTTTTTCTAAGAAAAGAGAGCAGATGGGAATTCATCCAGGACATTAAAAGATATTTACTGCTTTTAAATGAGCAAAGGCCTCACTTAGGCAATTCTTTTCTGCATACTGGAATAAGGCATTATATGGAATTACCTTTTTTCTTGTGTTTTGGGCCAAGATAGAGGAAGTAATGTACAATCGTACCATGCAATCTTTAAACAGCTGACGTTTTTTATCTTATCTCTAAGTGTAGCACACTGGTATTTCTACTAGATTCTTCAGGTTTTATTCCACAATCTGACCACAACACTATTCATGTGAAGATGTACAAGAGTGGTTAGAATATTCAAAATAAACTGATTAGAAGATGCTCACTCTGTTAAATCGATTAGGCAGATTTGTTTTAGGAAAAAGAAATAAGATATTTCTAAGTGAATTTGTGCAAAATGCTTGAGATACCTCAGCCTGAGATTTTGAATTAGAAGGTGTTTTATGAATCTTATATTAAAAACTGAGGAAAAGAACATGCTTAATGGCATTAGTAACTATTAATGCTTAGTATTTTTGAAGTACAGCATGTGTAAACATCATAATGCCTTTTGAAAAAAGGTAATTTTCACAGAGAAAGGAACCAAGGCAGAGAGGGGGAAGAGCCTTCCCCAGAGCTACGGTGTGAGTTGTTAGGCCAGCTGGAATTAGAATTCTGCAGTTCCATCTTCCAGGCTTGTGTTGAGCTCATTGACCCAGTAATTCACACTTCTACAGTAACATCCTTTAACATTTAATGCTTCCAGGACTCTGCCAAAAAGATTCCTTTCTTCGTGAAATTTAATTCTGTCCCCCCAAGTTTAATTTGTCTTGCCTGTTTTCCTTTCTCTTCTTTATTTGTTCTTCCATTCACTTTTTCCTTTGGCTTCCATTATGCCCCCGAATATGTCTGTCTTTTTATAACTAATTCTTCTTTTTCCTCCTGTTTCCACATACCATTAAAGAATTGTGTCTTTTCATCCCCAACAATATTTCTTGGTTTTGTTCCTCATTATCCCTTGGTATTCTCAAACCTGCCTTCAGAACTGCTCTGTTTTACAGAGCCACAGTTGCAGCTCACAAACATTATTTCATAGCACCCTAATTTTCAAGATTTTAATTATATCTGAAGTTCTGCCAATTATATGGTGAACTTCTGCATTGGAAAGAATAAAACCACAGCCTTCTATACTCAGAACTGAAAAGACTACAATAGAAAAAAATGTACCATTTGTTGAAGAATAGAGATAACGGGGGAAAGGCAGTGTGTCAAGGTACTTGGTTAAACAATAATCTCTTACAGAGCACTCATTACAGCTAAATAATTGCCTGTGTTGGGAGAAAGGTTTCTATGTGAAGAGAGGTTCAAGAAGGTCAGTTATCTAGTGGTAATGACCGTAGCGGTCATTAAAGGGTATTAATGTTATTAAGAACAGAACTTTAACTTTTTATTGAAGTTTTTATTTAAATTATATTAACTTTCATTCAACTTTTAATTGAGGTGCAACCATCCAAATTCTATAGTCAGGAACCAAGAAGTAATGAACATAAAATTACATGTTCTTCTGATAGACTGATGGGTCTTTAATATATTGTAATTTCAGGAGTCTCTACAGAGCAGTTATTAGTATAAAACTATTCAGAGGTATTCTATTAGAATTAGGGCTGGGTGACTGATTCAGGAAAAAATTCCATCTTGACCCATAGCAAATGTAGGCAGTATATTTTCTGAATCAAAAAGAACTTCTTTTCATAAAAAGACTTGCATGCAATCTGAAAACACTTGCTAAGTTACAGCAGTCCTCTGGTGCCTAAAATGATCTGGCTAATAAACCTGATGCATGGTGGCACCAGCATCATTTCATTCTGAGTTGAATTTATGGTTCCATCCCAAGTTCTGTTCTTGTTGTACAGAGAATCTCATGCTGAAGGTATTAGAGATAGTACTACTATTGTTCTTCCAGATGCTACAAGAACCAGAGTCATGGTTTGGTAGGGGCTCCCAGGAACCTGAAGCACGAGCTACTGCATGGATGGACTGAGCTACTACTGAGTTGACCTCTGGGTCCAACTTCTTTTGTTGTCTTTTTCTCTAGGACATTTCAGGAATAGGCTACTGAGTGAGTCTAAAGGTCTGAAGCACTAGAGAAGAGATGTGAGACTGGAAAATTAACTCTTAGGGATCCAGAGGAGTATCACTTGTCATGCCACCTTCTTCTACTCTTGCAACAAAAATTTTTGTCCTTGCCTTTCAAACCTGAGGATACAGTAAGATGCTGTAAAATAAGAAACTCAAACCCATCATGCTACCAGAACAAAATACTAAACAGTGTTTCATTCACATGGAGGAATTATGAGCAAAAACATGGCTGATGCATGATAGGAGTTAATCACATTGCCAAGTGCACGTTTGGGCAGGTGCTAAGAGGCTTGGGTAAGAAAGGAACAGCATAGCCTGCTGAGGATTGCAAGCTGAACAGTATCCTCCACGCTGTCATGGCAACTTTTCAAGGCACAGTTTCAGAGCCAAAAGCTATATTGTATTTATGAAAACTCATGACACTGAGAGAGATCTAGTAGTCTTATAAAGTTGCAAGGAGGAAAGAATGTCAGGGTAAGGCATTTGTAACAAAGGAGAACATGCCATCCAAAAGATTTTTTGCCACTTTTCTGTTAATGCATCGGGTAAAACAAATGATGTCAAACAGTAGTTATTTAGTGCATTATTACCTGAAAGGATCTTTGCAGAGGAAAAGTGCCAATTGATCTTACTAGAGGAAAAAAATTCTGGGTTTTGGAAATGTTCTATGTGTTTCCAAAACTTCCACAACCATATTACACTTTCAATTCCATTGTTGGTCATATATTTCTGTATTTTCAACATGTGGAGTTACATACCATTCTATGAAAGCATCTTCTGCTTCTAAAATCCTTTGAATTTGTTTTATAAAAATTAGAGACTTGGGGGATACTTTGTATTAAATTGGTTTACTGACATCTTGTAGAGAAATTTACCATAAGAATTGATAATGGCTGTTTTCCTCTTTAAAAAAAAAGTAAAGGGTTTTACATTTTTGGTAAGAAGCCAGGTTTGTGTCATTTAGACATGTCACATATTATGAAAACAACATTCATCATAACACAATATAACAATGTGATCTACTGAGCTGCTGACTCCTCTTGAAAAATTGTAAAGTGGTATGTGCATATTTCCGTGCAAAGAACTACTTTAGTATTATAGAGCATTTTCCTGGGGCTGCCTGGTGGAGTGGTCTAATATATTACCCTTGTAATTGGGAGAATATAGGTTCTGAAAAGTGATGTGCAAGTCTCTGTGGTCCTAATTCATAGCTACATGACATTTTCAGAAAACCATAGAAGAAAGTATTAATCGACATTCCATAAGGTCACTTAGTCCTCTGCCCTGCCCAATGCACAATAAGTTAAAAGGCATCTGAACTGTTTCTGCTGTTTGTCTATTTTCTTACAATCAGTCAATGGTGAGTATCCTGTGATGTCCAAAACAATTTCTTCCTGTGCTTAGCAAACCTGTAAGCTCTTTCCTACATACTTGACTAAATTTACCTTGCAGCAGTTTGTACACAGTTGTTTTTGTCCTATCCCCAGAAGACAGAGAGAATCATTATTTTAACTTGTGTGGCAAGATCTAATGTATTTGAAGATCACCACCAATTTTCTATCCTATTTCACATTGTATGGCTTGTTCTGTCAAACTGTTACCAGACTATAAAACGAATAATAAATTGAAGTCAAGATGAATAACTTCCATAGTAAACATACACAAAAGAAAGAAGTGTTAGTTATCCTCTGAGGTCTAGGGTGTTTTAATACTTTGGTGTTCAAAACTCCTATCTTCATTAGTAAGCAAGAATTTCTGGCCAATCTCTTTATTAGGACGAAATTTCTTTTGGTGACTATGTGGAAATATACCTTGATTATACAAGGAATGAACTCCTGCATTTAATTTGCGAGTAAACAACTGTTTACTCAAGAAGTTGTATGCTCTCCTACTCCTATTGTTGATGCTTTAAATTCTCCTCATTGTGTAATGTATTTTCTTCTGGACCTTACATCCCATAGTAATATGTATGTTTAAAAACTACAGGCTGAGTCTGTTGGTTTTAGTTTTTACTAGTCATGACTAACCCCAATGTCAGTAACAGTTAATGTCTTTGGGATGTTTCATCCACAGGGTTCTCCTTTGAAGGAGACCTTAATAGAGGACAAACAGATGAGTAGCTGGGGAGGTGGAGCACTGTCAGTATAAAAGCAAAAATGCTATATATAGTACTCATCACTGAAGTGTTAGAACGTGCTTTTATCTATGTTATGATCTTATTAAATATAAAGATTAACATAAGTAGAGTAAAGAAAGTTCTCAAAGGCTGCCAGAATTGTGTTGTCTTGTAGAAAGACACCATGATTAATAATAACAAAAATTGTTGGTGGTAGGAGTTTGGAGAAATGTGGGAAAACAACAAGAGAAGGTGTAGACACTTCATGCATCATGGTAGCTAAAAATTAGGGGTCAAACTCTCAAACTCATGTTTGTTTGAATATTTACAGTCCTTTCTCATTTTGCTGTTGGAACTATGTAATCTGGAGTAAAGAATTTGTGAAAGAAGAAGGTGTCTGAAGCAGGCAGAATCTGATAAAAATTTGAAAAAGCAATGATAAAGATATAAGGAATTGAAGCAGTATAAAACAAAATAATGGGTCAAAAAATAAAGTTCCTATCTTTTCTTGTTTAGTGACCAGCCTATCTAAGCAAGGCAGAAGGCTCTATGCTTGCAGGAATCAGCTTGCTGCTCTGCATTACCTGTCATGAATGGGTATTCTTGTTTTTCAGAGGTGGTAAAACAATAAAGAGCAGGCATGATGCCACCAAATGATGCAGTTATGAATGATACTGAAGATGTATCTGGAGGAGTTACAGTTATGAAAACACAGCAGGGGTGAACAGGCTAGGCAGACCTAAAACTTATTTCCCTGGTGCAAGCTGATGCTGCAATCAGAGCTCTCCTGGAAAAGCTAAGCTGCTCACAGAAACTTTTCCCAGAGGAGTGGTAGAGAAAGGGGCTGTATGAGCAGTCTGGAATGAGTAATATGCCCATCCTGTACCATATGTACCAGGGCATATGGTGCATTTCATGTTTTCTAGGTTTAAAGTGTGCAATGGAAATAAAATCAAGCAAATTTTCATGCTGTCTTGTTTATTCTGAAAATTTTGTGAAAGTAGCTTAAGTAGAGTTCCTTCCTTATAAGGGCACTAATATTATCCCCAAAAGACTGGGAAAAGAAACCCACCTTTAAAAATCATTTGCTATATGAATAAATGAATCATCTTTTGACAAATCTCATATGAATTGCAGTGTTAGGTTCACATGTGCTATATGAACAATATTGTCAGAAAAGTCAAATGACCACGTGTATTGATTTTTAAATGTAATTGAAATAGCTTAGTGTCACATGGTATTTGGTTCCAATTTGAGACTTTGTAGGGACTGTGAACTAATCTTGCCATCACATGTTACATTTGTAAACCAAAGTTTTAAGTTGTATTGATCAGACATATGTAGAAAATCACAGCTGCACTGCAGACTTGCACCTGTGCCTGGGATTTCATCTTCTCTGGTCTCTATTCAGAGCACATGTATAAGCTATGAGAAAATTTATTGTGTGGGACACCTATATTAGTATTTGTACCAGAAACAAGTGAATAGGAAGTAAGATGTGGTTCTGTTTTATAGTTAGGGAATAAGAGGCAAAGAGATGGCAGCATGATTAAGAAGTTCACATAGCAGGTCAGAAACAAAGCAAAATCATATATGTATATCCTGACTCTTGCTCTCTATGACTCTGTAAGTCCAGTCTTATGCAATTTCTAGCCCAGTGGTTGCTACCTAAACATGGTAGAACATAGAGCAATTTATCTTCAATTAAAAAAGTATTGGAAGAGCTCCCACAGGGAGTGGTCAGCAGTGATGCTGTTTCTTTTGCAACTAAAAGTTTGTTTATATGGTGAGCATGTAGGAAATCTTACTAAATTTATTAAGTTATTGTGCAAAAGTTAAAGAGCATTAAATTCCCATATGGATGTTATGAAGTCACTGTGGCTTGGTCTAACTCCTTTGAGAAGGATTAAGCTACAGCAAATTAAGGCCACTTTAGTCCTGAGTGAATGTCCACAAATGTTAATGCACTTTAACTCACACACATTAGTTTTGAAGCATTAGTTAATTAATCTTCCAAGTCTTTTCCCCTATTCTAGTAAGGGCACAGAGAGCTTCCTGAGATGTTGCTTCCCAAAGCACTAGAGAGTTAATTTTTTTTTTGTATCTCTCCTAATATGAAATTTTCTGAAGAGACATTATTAAATATTTCAAGTTCAGTATTTAAACACATAATTTCTAAATGTGTAGTTTTATTATTTTGCTTATTTAAACTTCAAAATCCCTATCTCAAATAGATGATGTATGTTGACATCATAATGGTGTCAGAGTAGAACTCAGTACAATTAGGTAAATGGCAGTCATCTTTAAAGGGGGAAAGGTCACATAAAAATAAACAGGGTTAGTTGGATATACATTTTCCACAAAATACTGTGATTTCAGATAAGTATAAAAGCTATTAAAATTTTACTTGCCAAGTTAGACTATATCAATGAAAAGCAAAGTAGTTTGTGGAAATATCCCTGAAATTTGATACTTTCCCCTGGCTTCACAGTCAAATTTGATTAAAATATTTACTTTCCAAGTAATTTTTATTTATTTCTAAAAGGGGCTTTTCAATAGATCCTATACCAGGTGTACCTTTATTTAGTACAGAAAACTGGTATTGCAAATAAAGAATGAATCCTTGTAGGTAGCATTGCTATTACCCATAATAAAAATAATTCCTCTAAAGGTGTTTGGAAGTTGGATGTAGAAAAGTAGCCATTAATTTGGACATTAATTTAAATGGAGGCAGTGTAAGAATGAAAAAATGACAAATTGGTCTGATGACACTGTGGTCTGACTTCATTTGTCTGTGATTATTTTCTTAAATGTTCATCTTGAGTGCAGCTGTTTGAATAGGAAGCTGTCTAGCTATAAAAATGGAACTTTGAAAAAAATCTCTGTTTTTTTTTTCCCTGTTGCCTAACCTAATGTTGTATAATTGATAAAAGTAACCCTCCGATAAAACTGCCCGAAAAGATATGCTTGTTTTCTCTTCTCCCAGACCAAGATACATCCAGAACATTACTTTACAAAGCTATTTATGTTGTAAAGCAAATATTGATTCATCCCCTTGCTGCTCAGATTGTGGACCATGCAGAAAAAGACAAAAAAAAAATGAACAGAACAAAGCCCCAAAACAAAACCAAGATAAAGTCTGAAAGGAGAAAAGATAGCGCTTTATTCATCTTGCATGCGGAGTTCTCTGCTAATTAAAGTATACCTATAATTAAAAACCTAAGTTAATTAAGTTTTTGGGGTTTTATATTCTTGTTATCATAAAAAAGAAGAAAAGTCTGGAGGGATCTTAATGTCTCACAACTGTTGTTGGTTGGAAAACATCCCACCTTTTTGCTATCCATGAAATACTCTCACTGAAAAAAATAGAGCATGGTTTTTCAAGATGAAAACTGAAATGTTGTAGGTCAAAATTTATACTAAAAAATGGTTATAAGATGTTGTAAAGTACTTTTTACAAAACAACAAAATATATTGTTAAACAATACAAACAACTGTCAGGATAATGAATGCACAGCGTGACGTCTTGCTTGCTTTGCAGGTTGGTTTTCCATACACTTTTGTGTTCTAACTGATTTTTTCCAGTTCTAACATTGCTTTGTGCAAAGGAATAAATCAATTACTGCTGGTGACCATAGTTTGACATATGGAAAAAATTAATCTTTTCACCTCTAGGATTTAATCTTAATGATGAATGTAATATAGAGACTCTGTGTTTTCCAAAATATATTGTTTAACAACACATTGAAAAAATGGAAGTCCTGGGAAATAATCTACATGTTTTACTCAGCATGAAAAAATTTGCATTCAATTAATTTTAAGAAGTAGGTCTCAATGGGTTTGGCAATAACTACTATTGACAGATTTGGCCTTAACACTAGTAGCACATTTTGCTGCCTTTTGCAGTAAGCTTCTGTACCTGAAGTTTCATCAAAATAATCTTTCTAATGAACTTCCGAATTCAAAGAAACTTGTGAAAAAGGAAGTCAAGCTGGTTTCTACAGATCCTATGGGAATGATAGTGTTGAAAGGAAGTCTTAATTTTGCAAGCTGCCATTTATATACTTTGTATCATTATTCAGCTTGAGATAAATCAGGAAAGACAGCTATGTTTAAATTCTTCTTCACTTTGAATTGTTTACCAAGTAATCTTTACTTCATTTCTGTGTTTTAGATGTTCTGGTTTCTAAAAAAAATAACAGAAAAGAAATATATTGCATGTTGCAGAGCTTAAGTGCTCTCAAATTATTTAAAACAAAAATAGTGGTGGATGAAGAAATTTGTTCAGTTTTGGACTGTTTTGTTTGTCTTCTTCTAAGTATAACAAAGCTTTACTGAGTGCAGGTCATTCACCAGACACACACACACTTGTGGAAACACAGACATACCTATGGACACACATGCACATGCAGACACACAGAGATATGTTTCCATGAAGAATCAAATCCCTCAGTATGAACACCCCTATTCCAAATGGCAATGCACAAGGGTTCTGGAATGGTGGCTTCAGATGGTTCATATGAGGCTCCCTCCTCAGTGTGCTACCATTTTTTTTTTAAACTGGCCTGGTCCTATGTGACCAATACATTTGAAGGAGTCATTGTCACCAGTTATTAGCAATTAGGTATAAAACATCTATTTATTGTCCTAACTATGTGCAAGGGAATGTCTTTCTGCCTAAGCATTTCTTCATCTGCAGAGACAGTTTCTACTGACTGTTTACGAGTGTATTATTTATGTCCAGTGTGGTCAGTTCTGTATCAGGAACTGCTGGGCATTCTCTGGTCCTGCCAGGTTATCCACCCAGGATGCAAATCAGCACTTTGAAGCGTACAAGTAGTGTCTGTCAGTTGGTCTAGGCACAGCAGGAGCTGCCTGCAGGAATTTCCAGGACTGAGAGTCCCACCTGGAGAGCTCATGAAACAATTAGTGTAGCACTTTTTTGTGAAGGTGGCAAGGCAGTCAGGCTGTTTCCTCTTTGGTTGGTCTGTTGTCTCCATTAGCTCTGTTTAGAGACTGGGCAAGGTGTTCCTGGGCCATCCAGGAATTAATATTAATTTCCAGACCCATGGTGTCCTTGATTTCCAGCTGCACCACAATTACAGCTTTAGCACAAAGCTGAATTTTGTCCATATTACAACTCTATCTTAAACTCCATAGCCCTTGCCAAAAATCTCTGCTCTGAAAGACTAATTTAAGGTAGAAAGAAATTAAATATTTCTTTCAAAGGTATAAAACCATGAAGAAAAGAGAATTACAGAGGTGTTAGTATATAAGAAACAAAATTCTTTGTTTTGTCATATTATGAGAATGAAAGATTTGTATTTGTGTACTGCATTGTCTTTTTCTATTTATGTATCTGTCACTCCAAAATCTGGACTGAGCGCACAATAGAGATTAATTAAAATCAGAGTTACTTCAGAAAGCACTTCCTATAATAGAGCTGTATTAGTAAATTATTTGTGACTAATAGTCTTTTGTAGATGGATTAGAGGAATGAATTAAAATGTAATCTGAAATAGCAATGATAGAAATTATGTCTGATAAATCCAAGGTAACTTCCATCCTTGGCTGGGAATAGAATGCCATTATGCTATTGTGTGCTCCTACAGCAACATAGACTACAAAAAGTAACTGTGGTCTAGGCTGTTCATTTACAAAAAATTCATTAGCAAGAATAATCACAAGCACAAACAATGCCCCCTTACTGATTAGCTGAGTCTATCTTTGGATTTCATGCACCTAATGCCCTCTGCTTGTGTGTTTACACTAAAGTACAAATTAAGCTAATGTTATAGGTATATGTATACATATGTATGTATGTATGTATGTATTTTCTATTATAATACAGTGTTTATCAGTTTCTAAGGGATTGTTATAATTTAAATCATTACTATGACTACTTACTAATCTGGTTAGAAAATTCCAAGTAATTTAAGAAGAGCTCTATATAGCCAGGTTTTAGATCTGTCTGGAGGCAGATGATGTGTTTATCTTAAAATTTACTATTGTAGGCTATTACCTGCAGGATATTTTCCAGATTAGTTTCTATGTGACAATAATGCATAATAGAATAATTTTATATACAATTTTTTTGATTTTAATAAGCCTAAGACAATATAGTATAAACTTCAAACTGTTAATTCCAGAAATAATTCTAAATTAAGAAACAACATTTCTGTACATATAAAGATGACTAATAAAAGTGTTCAGATTGCACATATCAAGTTTCCAAAAGACCTTTCATAAACTGAACTTGTTTGGACTTCTCAAATTCATTTCCAAGCTTTCAAGGTCTGTTTTGAAAGACCATAGTGAAACCAGTAAGATCAAAGCATCTTGTATCATTAAATCACTGCTTGAACACCAAAACCAAAATTTACTATGGGACACATACAAAGTTTAGCAACACTTCCTTGTTTCCATGGAGTGCTGTTTTAGACTGAGCACTTTTCAAGTCCCAAAAGCATTATGTATTTAGATATTGGAAGCAAGGGCGATTTTTTGAAAGAGATAGGTTTAAAGGGAGATTTGTATGAGGATTCAACTGCTGCTTGACACATAGGATTTGGGAAGCTGATGAAAGTGTTAAGAAGTAGTACGAAGAAAGTTTAAAGCTGGGAGTGGGACTTGATAGAAGATGAAATTCACTGCTATGGGAAAGGCCAGCACAAAATCTATACATCACTTAGATCTTAGTTAATCCCCCAACGTCAGGGTTTATATAGCTATGAACTGTTTGAAGAAATTATGATGGAGCTTAAGTGGGACTCATGCAGAGCACTGATCTTGTGCCAACCCATTGCAAAATGAGCACTTACCATGTGGAGGAGGATTGTGGTGAGTCTTAGGAGTCAAATGGAATATAGATGTATATATTGAAATAAGAATACAGGTATAGAAGAGGTCAAATGATGAAGACTTTGAAATTATAACAGGATGAAAAGAAAATATATTAGGAAGTATTAGGAAGTACAAAAAATAGTATTTCCAGATGTATCTTCTTTAAGTAAATGGCAAGTTATGACTCTCCTCTGACTAACATAAAAATGAAATTAAAATTAAAAAAAATACAATCTCTAACACCTATCTTGTTTATACTAATCAGGGTTAGCTTTATCCTAATCAACAATCTTAGATTCAATCTGAATAATATTTCATTAGCTTTTCAGATCTACCTTTCCTGTCTAGGTCTAATTATATCTAATGGAATGTAGCTCAACTCACTATATTAAATCATTTAAAAAACCCTCATCATTTTAAATGATTATGGGGCCTTGGGAAAGAATAGTCAGTCCCTGCTTCTCCTAAGACCTGAAGGGCTTGCCCCAGATACTTGTCATCATTTTTCTCCAGCCTGTTGTATGTCTGGAAAGAAACTTAATATATCCATTTTCATTTCTAACCATCTATAAACAGCTACGTGAGTACAAACATAAACATCTGTTCTAATCAATCCTTAGAGAAGGTTACTAATTCATAGAATTCTGCATTCTCTGAAAATGAGAGATTTGTACAACTATAAAACTTTTTTAATATACTTTTTTTGTCTGTTCGGTGTCTTGCATATTTTATTATTTATAAAAAGGTTAAAGCATGCCTTGACCTATATTGAAATAGTCTATGTATGAAATTGCCAAAATAGTCAGTACCATTCATCCATGCTGTAAATATTAGAAATAGAGACATATATCACTTAAGGGATGTTTGTCAGAGCAAGGTATAATATAAAAGAATTAGCTAGAAGAAAAAGTTCAAAATATCTTAGAAATAATTAGTCCCAAGGAGATTAGAAGTCTGTACAGTGACAAGGAGTCCTTACTGGAAAATTCACAGAAAAATGTAGCATACTGGTTGATCCCAAGATATATCCTAGATACTTAGGAGAGCAGCAAAGCTGAAGTTGGAGAATAGTGGAAGATGCTTGAACGTTATTAGACATGCTCAAGAAGATGTTAAATCTGTATTTCACTTCTTCATGTTTGAGTAGCTGTTAGCTGAGTCATGTTTCAAGGGCTAAAAATACACTTCTCAAGAATTTAAGGAATTCTGGGGAAAAATTGTATTGCAGGTTTTATCACTGCTTATTTAGCTTGCTGGCAACTATAATTCTGTATGTGTGACTGTTGTATTGTGAACGTGAAAGAATAAAGCAGTAAAATGTAGTAATTCTATATTTTTATGTAACAAAGTTGGAGACGAGATGCACATATCTTACATCAGGAGAGAAGCAACTGTGTCATTCTAAGGAATCTTGTCTTGAGCTTAGAAATTGCATCTGTTTATGTGAAGAGGCATAAAAGTCATGTTAAGATATTTATGCTGAAAAATGTTTTTCCAGCTCTTTGACCATTGAACGATCCAGCTCTATCATTAGGAAAAGAATTGGTTAAGAGTAGATTTCTGTAAATGTACTATAATTTGTAGAGAAGAACAGGAGATCATTAATAGAGTCTTTTTGTTTGAGGGAAGTTATTCCACAGCATAAAAATCTGTTCAGCTAATTAACTAAGTATCAGTATTATTTTACTTGGGATTTTCAGGTTTTCAAACTAACTTTACTGCTGTTTTATTCTTGTTGTACTTGGCTATATATTGATGATAAGAGAACAAAATTAACATGAAAGTTTGTAATGTAGTGGTTCTATTTTTCAACTTTAGCATTGCCCTTTTGGAACCTTACCCTTATTCTACACTTGCATTCAATAATAGGTTTGCAGTCACAAACATTGTATTTTCACAGTTTTGCCCAAACTGTCATTGGTAGAAAAATTCTGTTTCTGTTTAAAATTTTAACGTAACCTCTTGCCTCCCTCTTTCAGTCAAAAGAAGTCAGGGTTTTTTTCACTGATACTTCCTGTCTGTAGTTATTTTTCTCATAGATTTTAATTGTATATTTAATTCAAATAAAATGCATAGGAAATCCTTGAAATTAGGTATCTACCTTTTAAATGGATGGTACCAATAGCAGAAAATTGGAACAATACCCATGTATAAAACTGTGGAATTTACTTTTATGTTATAATTACTATATGTAAAGCTGTGTCTTGACTTCATTTAATAGTCTATTGCTTAAAAAGTTGTTGAATAAGCCCAAATAAATTTATTAACATAGGAATATATTCTTATATTGATTGGTAAATATTCTGCTACTTTTTAGAAGAAATGCTACTGCAAGCCATGAGAGTACTAATAGCACTGTGTGTATGCTTCCCAGGGTAAATGCATGATAGTAGTAGTATAAATTGCAAAATGGTCAACTCAACAGAAAACACAGATTATGTTTTTAGTCATTGCTTTTTGTTAAAACAACCACAGCTTGACAAAGAATTAGTGTACATACAAAACTGCTAACAAGGTTAAAGAATATATGTATAATATATATAATATGCATAACAATATATAAAGAAAGGAAGGAGAAATGATAGAGACAAAATACCCTTTCACTCTTGAAAAGGAGATATTTTAAGCTTTTCTTTCTGTTTAAAACAGAATATATTTTATTTTATATTTATTTTATATTGTATTTATTTATATTTTTATATCCAAAAATTCTTTGCTGAAAAATTGCTATCAATATATAAGTTTGGGCCAGGAAAACAGGCTCTCCTTTCCTTTTTTTTTCTTTACTCAGAAGATTGTCCTTCTCATTGGATGACAGGTGGGCAACTCTCTTCTTCTCTGGCATCATGAATCTCACATTTCTGATTTTCACTACCCAGCTTCAGCAGAAAGAGCGGACAATACCTCTCATGCAGTCTAACTATCAGAGCAAAATCTCTATTTTTAGCTTCCCAAGAGAATGTTGTAATTAACAAGCTATCAAGAAACAGATTAATTGTAGCAGCTCCAATCCCAGATTTATTTTTTCCTTAAAGAAAACAGTGGTCTATGTTTCCTTTAGAGCAACCTAGAGGGATATCTTATAAACATTTTGTATGTTCAGGAAGCATTTTGCAGTCTGAGTTCCAGACCTCTGTGACCTCTATCTGAGGCTTGTAGGTGACAGCAGGAAATTTGGCCTTTCTTCATTTCCTATTGATTCAATTTTTAATGTTATGCTCTGTATGTCAGAATGTCAGAAATCCCATTTTTGTTACCCAGGTATCTCCATGCTTTGCAAGAAGAAGTTTGCCACCTTGCCTGCACTTTGAACTCTATTTCTAAATTCTCTCCCATGTGTGTTTCTTGATCTGGGTCTGATATGTCTCTAATTTTACACAGCTTTAGGTACATGCTTAACATGTGTATAAGTCATGGCAAATTCAGGACTTCAGTTACAACTTTGGGCTGAAAAAAAGGTAGGTGAAACATGAGAGAGCCTAATACTAAAGTGCTGAATTGAGTAGGTGTAAGTCAACAGCGAGTTATGCATAAAATTTTTCCTGACCTTTGAAATGTCACTTAAGGAAAAAAGGTTCATACCTTAGAATTTAAGACTGCATACTTAAATCAACACTTTAATGCCTGAGCATCTTAGGCTTTTTTGGTAAGAGCTAGGGCTGAGAGGGACCAGTTCTGACAGACTACTTATTGTAACATCCAGGTAATAATTTAGCAATAGAATTGTATGTCTGAATGTTTTTATCTTATTATATGATATCAGATTGTCTCCTGGAAAAAAGAGTTTCTGAGCTGCTCTAGATCTCTTTACTGTTTGTTGGTCTGAAGCTTCCTTTCACTGCATTCAAGAGGATAAGAAGTTAAAGAATATGAATCATAAGTATGCAAACAATATACAGGGACAGCTATATATTAGCTGTATGTACATATTCTTTATAATCTTCTTTATTATTAGCAGTGGCTTTTTCTTCAGCCATGGTTATTTAAAGTAACACACCATCAAAATTTATCCATTTTCCTGTAGATAGTCCAGGGGTTTACCATAGGAAAATATTCCTGGACCTAGACTTCCATATCATAATTTACAGCTTGTAATTTTAAATTTTATTCTTGTTGCCTCTCCAAGTTGAAATATTTGGTACATATAAATCACAGTGTCTGCTTCCAAGATAATGTTCATTGCATATCCATACCTTTTCTGACAGTAAGTAGGAATTATTTTCTGTTTTTACATACACAGAATCTGTCCATTTAGAAAAGGAGAATATCCTCCCTGCAATGGTCTGGTCCTCAGGAGATCAGTAGTTCAATTTTATATTTTTATATTCTCTTTTCCTGTAGGAATATTCAAATGTGTACTAAGCAAGATGCTGATCTTCACTACTTTTTTAATATACTTTACACATCCTCCTCAGAATTCCATTTTCACTGATTTACTTAATTTTACTTTCACTCCTCTCTTTCTCGTAATCTTATGATGACATTTTCTTTGACAAGGGGCTGGATACTCCTTCACTTGGAGACCAGCTGAGAATGTCTAATGACAGGAAAGGTTTTCTGGGAGTTCTCATAAGACTGCCAGCACTGAAGATATAGTTAGCATAAGCACCACTGTATTCAGCTGAAGAAGTCACAAAACAGTCAGCTATGTTAAAGATTTATTTTGTGTGGCGAATACTGAAGCTAAATCCTTTATTATTATCTTGATCATAAAATGTTCACAAGAACATTACTTATGTTTACACAGTTCCCCTGTAAAAGAAGAATATCTGCTTTCTCAAAAGTCTGTCCTTTCTAAAGGTCAAAAGAAGTCACTATCATTCTGACACTCTGTACCAAAAAAAAAAATAGAGCAGAAAAAGCTGATATTAATTCCTATGTGTTAATCTGTGCACATTTTAAAAAGAAGTAGTGGATAAAGCTTATTTTTATCTGGTGCCATGTCAGACTAATGGTGAAAAAGTACCTTTCATTAAAATGACCAGAACAATCAAGAATATTTTTCATTTCTCCCTTTGCAACAGTGCAAATGCCAAACTGCCAGCCTGAATCCAGACAGTCCTACATTCTGGAATGAGTTCTTTTTTGCAGTTAAGTCTTGCCACTTTTCTCCAAAAAGCTGCAAGAGATCTCAGTATCTAACCATTACTATTTCATTCTCTCGTGTTTATATATATTTTTACAAGTATAATTGTTTCTAATTACTATCTCATGATCTCCAAACTATGTTGCAGTGCCATAATTTTTGGGAAAATTAATTGTAATGAAACAATGAGATATAATGTAACAAAAAAAATCTGGTAGTTTCTTTAAAAGAAGAGTTTACAGATATTTATTGTTGTTGATAGCAAGCATAAAAGAGGAATTCAGATAGTCAAAGACCACATACTTTTCAGGCTTCAAGAAATACTGTGGTGCTGCAGTCACTTAAACAGAGAGCTGCTGAGATACTTGGGTGGTCAAATGTCCCAAGAGTCTACAAACCCATAGGTGCTTTTTAAAGTACTTGTATAAACTGGGCATTGATGTCAACCAGAAAATAATGGGAATTTGGATGTATGCATACATTGCTGTGAGCTTCTCAATGTTAAAATCTTCATCTTGCAACTGCTTATGCCTGAGCAGATACCTACTGATTTCAGTGGAGCTTTCTACACTGGGGTCCACAAGGATTGGTCTGTGAATTTGCAGCAGACTGCAAGAATTGAAAATAACATTTAGAGTCATTCAGTCATAGGGAAGTTCTCACAAAGAAAATTTAATTGAGGCGTTAAAAATTTGGGCTGATTTAGATCAACCATTTTAAAGGTATTAAGTCAACATGGAAGAATAATAAATATGAATTGATGGTAATTATACTCTTTCTTTGTGTATAAAAGTCAATGTGGGCATAAATAGCTCTTAAATTATTGAAAATGAGTTATCAGTCAAAAGAAAATGTTGCAGTGTCAAGAGCACATCAATAAAGACATGAAAACACCCAGGGAAACTTGATTGAGCAAAAGAGATTTTATTCATCCCCCCCAAATAAACAGGTAACTTTAGGCACATTTTCCCTTACCTCTTGTATAAATGGTCAGAAAAAGACTGTGGCATGAATTCAGTGAAATGCTTAAACATGCACTAAACCTTAGAGCATGTATGTTGCCTCATTGACCTTGCTGAAGCTGCTTATGAGTCTGAAGTTCCTCGCTCCACTGGGGTCAACAAACCCAGTTTGTTTGCAGTTAAAGGACTGATTAAAGACAAAGGTTTTAGTGCAGCCTTCAGTTCTGGGTATAGTGAAAGTAGTAATATTTACCAGTGGTAGTTAAGCTCCTGGGTGTTCCAATTTCTCTATGCTTCTTCTTTTTCAGAATAAGAAATTTTAAAATCCCTGTAGTACAGCCAGAAGATGTGTCCAGTATTTCAAAATCCATATTTCCTTTGAAATCTTGGCTTGGATTATTTAAGAATAAAAAAAAAAAAATTGTTAATGCAGTACCAAAATTATAAATAGAATAAATTATGATATATAACTGTTGCAAGCATTAAATCCTCTTTGATATTAAGCTCACATCTGTGTCTGATCATGGAACTGTTAAAATTAAACACAATTATCTGTAAGACAGGTTGGATACTTTATAAAATTTAACCCTACTAGTATATGCATTTTGAATTGTACGTCTCTGTATCTGCATTATGGAATGTCTAAATTCCTTGTAAAGTGTTGTGGTGCTCTTGTTCACAAAAAAACCCTCAACAAAAACAGAGATATCTCATTTTCCAGTGTTGCTTTAGATGAAGAAAAGTTTTAAGTTAGCATCCTGTTCCATTAACAGCCATACAATGCATTTTCCCACAAATAAAATGAAAAGGTCTTAGTATCTTCTAGTATGCAATCCCTTAACACAGGTAGCCTAAAGGTCTCTCCTGAGGGGGCAGCTTTTATGCTCTGGAGCCTTAGAGGAACAAAAGACAGCTTATACTATCTTGGTAATAAACAAACTGCTCAGTGTTGAATTGCTACACATCTGCTATGGATGGTGGCTGAGACACTGGGTAAGACACTGTCACTTTTCTTGCAGCTGCTGTGCTATTCCAGTAGATTTTTTAAAAATAAGATAAAATCCCCTTTTGTTTTTGAAAGCAAGTTACTCTTTTTTTGAAGGAGCTGTAAGTGTAAATTTTAGCTTTCACCTAATCCTAACTGCTTTCAAAACGTTTATGCATTGCAATCCAGAGTCCCCGTGAACATATATGGTAAACAATACCTAAGAAAACCAGTCTTTTAACATCTTTTAAATTACTCTCCTTTTATTTCTGAAAAGCTAATATCCAAACTAGCAACAGTAAAGATGTCCAGGTTTCAATGAAATATATTTCATAAATTAGCTTATCATTGCACTGATTTAGCATGCCTAGCAGGTGAAAGACAAAAACATGTGTTATCTTCCCTAGGGAACCTTCAATGAATGTCATTCTAGCTTCATATGTCTTTCTTCTCTCCCCTTCTTGAACTGATATAAAATTCTAATGTGTGCCCTCTGGTTCCATCTTCATTGAAATCTAGCAAAACCGCTGAAGGTAAGATAGTGGCAATGGTGCATGAAAAAAGGGAAAAGGAATACAGTGATTCATAGCATACTTGAAGAAAGTTGCAGTTGTTAACAGCACTACTTTTGTGTGTAGACAGGTTAAAATGTGTTATATATCAGTGTTAAAAATAAAGTTATTTATCTTAGCTATTTTTTCAAAGTTTTTGGAAAAAAACCATAAAACCTGTGCCATGTGCATCTTTAAAAATTATTTCACGTATCTCTGAAAACAAACAAATTCAGTTGCTTCCAATGATAACAATAGTAAAAGCAGCACTTGTACGTGGATTTCCTTGTGTAATTTCTGTAGCTTTGAATAGTGATTGCTCTTTACTGGAAAGCTTGAACATGTTCATATTTTCAATCCTTTTTTGTCCATGGACATAAGTTACTAGTATTAAGTGACATATTTTTAATTTGCATTTTTCTTGGAAATCATCATTGAGAGTAGACATGGAAAACAATCAATAGATCATTGTTGTCAGAATTTTAATTTATCGGCACCACATGGTCAAAAGTTCTTCTGCAACGTAATAAATTTGCACAATTAAGTAGAAAAATTAGCCAAATAAGGCAAAATGACCCTGTTAAAAAAATGAGCAGTAGCAGAAAGTTAAATGAAAATAACACAATACTCAGTTTCCCTGCATTCACAGTAATTAAAATGAAGCAAAGAATACAAGAGTAATTCAGAAATAAAATGCTATGACCAAATTCTTTCTTCCTTCTCTGAAAAATGACAGGAATGAGTCTTGGCACTTGATATGCCAAAGAAGAAGAATCTTTACCAAAAGATTTGACAGGCCTTCACTGGAACAGATAGTCTGTGAAAGTTGGCAGGGCCAACTTTACCATTCATTTCACAGCTAGAGCAAAAACAGTAACAACCTCATCTGGCAAACCTATACCTGTGGAAACAAGTATACAGTAAGAGTATTGAAAGAGAAACAGTATGTACTGGAATAGTTGCCTTGAATTTGGGAATAGGGCTATAGGATATTTCCACGTTAGACCATTTGTGGAGTCTGACTTGGTGTGCTGCCTACTGAACTTGCACTGATGTTGTGGAAAACTGCACAGGTAAAACCATGTGCAGTGCTTCAAAAATGTAACAACAAGCACATCAGGAGTAGGACATCCAGTGATTTCAGACAGGCTACACAATTCATCTTCAGCTCCTCAGTTTAAGTCTTCTGCAGCTCACAAATGCACAAGCTGGTTTGGGGTTTTGTCGCTTGCTTTTCACCATTATTTGCTAAAAGCCAAGGATGACTTAGACAGTAAATTGCTGGAAAGGTCTCTAGCCATCCCATTCTTAAACAACTCATGACCATACAAAAGCCACTGTCACCTAACTGTATTTCAGGCTTGCATGACATTTTAAAATAACTGTAAAGAAATGGAGTTCTGGAGACGAGTATTTTTAATAAGGATATTTTAATTGATTCATTGGACTTGGAGTCAGGCTATGAAATTTTTCTTCGTTAAGCACTTGAGGAAAGAGGGGATAAATATAAACTGTATTGACTATGTAAAATAGATCGTTAATGTGTTTTTGTCAAGACTGAGAGTTCAGTGTCATATCTGTACAGGAGACCTTTCCTTTTTGTGAAACTTGAAATAAAATAACCTACTGCAATTAGTTTTTCCATAACAGTGAAATTTTTCTTAGATTTTGGACCCATATTTAAGGAGCATTCAATTCAGAAGTAAATAACCCAAAAAGAAAAATAAGTACATGTGAAGGTCTTGAGTCACCAAACTTTTTAGCAAGTCCACAGCTTGTAGTGGTAACTGTGGAAATGATCGTGTTACCCTTCAATGGGACAGATGTATACTTGAAGGTAAGTATGTGTTTTATAAAATTAGGGCTTTAGCTATCTCATTTGTGGTTTTATTAGGAAGGTACTGTCGCTTTTCATAGAGAATATTCTAGGTCATATATTTTATAGCAAGCAAGTGGTAACAAAATATTCTCTATATAAGGCCACATTATAAGACCACATTATTTCTATATCCTTATGTGGTATTGAAATGATACAAACCAGTTTGCTTTTAGTCACTTTCTTACTTAAGAAAGAAAGTGGGTTCTTCAGTGGAAAGTGGTCCGTATAGAAACCCAAACTTACATCAGTAAGACTACTGGATAAGAAAACAGTGAAATATGCACACATGGTAGATAATTAAAAAAAAAATAAATTAAATAAGAACTTCTAATTGTTTGCTGATTATAAACGGAACTGAATTCTTTTTTCCTGTAATACATACAGAACAAAAAATCATTTGCAAAAGGATTCCAGCCCATACTAAAAATATTTATGGACACACTGCTGAGAGTTTGGTTAATATTAGTAACAATAAATCAAAAGTATTTGGAGGGACTCACTCCATCTTTGTTAGATTAGGGTTTCTAAATGGCTGCTAATGGATTCAAGTGTACATCCAAATGAAGCTGCATTACTTGCAATCATATGTGTCCTCATATTCAAATGTAGTAAATCCAGTTAAGCTTCAGCCCTTCTTAGTTCTTCATTCATGAGATGATACCTTTACAGCAAAAGCAAATAAGTAAAAAGTTTCTTTTACCCCAAATTAAAAAAAACCCACAACATTTTTTAAATATAAGTTTGAAGTTAGTCTTCCACAGATAGCCAATTAAATTATGCTAAAAATGACATTTTTAATTAAACACCAAGGTAAGCATAAATGGATTTCAAAATAATTAATCAAACATCAAAAAATTGAAACCTTTTTCTGCTTGAGCAGCAGAAATGAAAGAACCAGTCTTCAGGTCTCATAGAGATTCAATCTAATTTAATTCTCTGTCTTCTCTAAATAAACATTCCTAAAACCTTTTTTTCATCTGGGGGAATAAGGATGAGAGGGGTAATCAATATTTCTAGCATTTTAATTAAAACCGTTAGTGGAATAAATCCATTTAATTATCAGTTAATGAAATACAAGGTCATTTACCTGACAGGAACTTTGAAGGTGGATTACTAGCTGGAATAAAGTAGAAGAACCCAATGTCACAGCCATTTAGCTTCTGTCAAATTTAAGGTTAAAATCCTTTTAGACTATTTAACCTTTTCTCTACCATTTTCTATTATGTATGTCAATTGGCTAGAAGAAATACATGATCAAAACTTGCTTATCTTTAATTTTTCTCCAGTTTCTGCTAAGTTTCTAGATGTCCTTTTCCATTTTTTTTGTCTAGAGAGATGCAAAATGCCAGTGAAACCTGAGGTATTTTGACTTATCACACGTTTTACCCTTGAATTAAATTAGTGTACTGTGCCTAGAGATTATCAGGAAATTATTACCAATTAAACAAACTAAACACAAACGTAGTGTTTATATTTATTAACAAGAAATATTGTGCTTTTCTGTTTTTTTTTACCATATGTAGTGAAGAAGAATAGATAAGTTTGTTAAAGAGGCTTTTTAAGGCTGGTGTTCTCATTAGATGGGTAAGAAGCAAAATGGAAACAGAAAGTGTTCTGTTTTAGTACAGCAGCAAACTTCCCATGCTCCTGATAATGTTTCAATAGGACAGCAAATCAAGTGGGGAACAAAAGTTCTGCCAGAGGCACAAATACTGAATGCCAGCATTGGCTAGCAGCAAGACCAGCACAGAAATACTCTTTCCAGGATCCTGGGACAACCATGCAAACACAAGGGGGCAAAAAAATCAACATGTGAGTGGACTGTTTCTACTTTGTAGTATGATTTATAAGCTCAAGATTAAGTTTATGTAATTGAAAAGGGTTATGTCTAACTCAGATGGACATGAATTGGAATTAGAAGATCACACTTCTCTTGTATCTTTAAAACAAAAGTGTCTATCATTTTGACTGTTTTTGATGTTCCAGTGTCTATGCTATGACGTGTTAAGCATAGAAAAATAAAATGTAGGATTTAAAAATTGGTTTAGTAAGCTAACTTCCAAAGTTATTCACTGTCACTTTCATGTTACATTTGCCTAATTAGCTATAAACCTCCAAGAAACAAAAATAATAGTTATCATTCCACTTTATAGAAGACATTAGCTATACATTTTCATAGCCTAAGAATAGTAGTGGTTCGTAACAAAAAGACAGTGTGTGCTTTATATCACACACTATTAAGTTTTAGTAATTGTAAAAGTGTTCCAGGTGTGTTTAAAATTTAGCTTCTGAATGTGTCAAACCCTATAGGGTGCAAGACTGCTCTTTAACGTGTAAGGAGAAGTATGAACCACAGGTAAGGGAGGCAAAGTTCATATCTTTCATCAGAGCACCTGCTGGAGTCAGAAAAAAAGAAAGCTTAAGGGATGGCTCTCAGCCATCTCACCCAAGGTATATGGTTGGTTGTGGTAGACATGACCCTGCTGTTTGCACCTCTCTGTGTCGTGGTTAACCTATAGCTACAAATGACTAATTTGTGTTAGAAGGAGTGGCAGCTAGTACAGGAGGGCAAAATCCACTCCCCACAGGAAACAAAAGAGATCATGAATCCCCAGCCCTTCCCTCCTGCAGCTGCATTGGAGAAGCAAGGCTGATATTTCAAGTTCCAGCCCAAGTCAGTAGCTGAACATGATACTATCCTGTTTACTTCATGGTAAATGTGGCCCAATTACTCTTAGAGAAGTGAAATTCACTAACTTCCCTGAATTTGCTTTCAAACTTTTTTTTGCTTGTAACTTCATATCATAACTAATCCCATCAGTTATGCAATGATATGAAATCCCTATCTTAAAATGTGTAGAATATTAGTGTCCAGAATACTTTGAAATTATGAATTTATATATATATTATTTTTTGTCACATGATTAGTAAGAGCATGTTCTACTTGCTTGAAATAATAAAAATAAATCCATTGACTTTGACAGAATACAACCCATCCTTCATTTTCTGGGTTCACCCTATGTTGTTAGTGGTGTTAGAAGATTTTGATGCAGAGACCTCACTGGGGGTGTCGAAATAAAGGAGAAACATTTCAAGATGTCATGAATATGATGCACTTTGTTCCCTTTATATTTATACTTCTTGTTACTGAAAATTTCTTTGACAAAACTGTTTACTAAAGAGATCTCTGTGGTGAAGAAAGGCATCATACCTATGATGCTAACCAGTCTGAGAGATTAATTTCTATATTTTAAACGTGATAACTTTAGCAAATTTTGAAGTAGCATATTTATAATATTGTATGACCAGTGCATGATTTTACTATGTTAGGACTGTTTTAAGGAGTTCTTTTTTTAAAATGAGTCAGCACACATTTGCATAAGGAAACTCAGAAATGGTGGAACAGATGAACAAAGATTTGATATTTATATGATAGAATTTCAGTTATCCTAAACTTTTATTTCGTTATTTAAAGGGCAAGTATGCCTATTTTAACTTCGTGGTAATAGAATGAAGGGTACAGTGTTTGCAAAATCCATCTCCCAAACTTCATGCTCATGTAAGTAACAGCATGCTGTAAAAGCAAACAGAAACTCACTTTCACCCAAACCCAACAACACTTCCAGATTACTGCAATCAAGACTGAAGCTTTTCATTGTATCCTTCTGTTGTCTCCGTTGCCCAACAATAGGGAGGATTCCTCTGAAACAGTGAAAGAGTATATAGGTAGAAGCAGCTATTTCATTACTTTGTCATGATGACCTGAGAATGATTTTCTGATGGGGCTGTAGAGGACCTGGCCTTTTGCAGAGTTGAATTATTCTACAGAGGAACAGGAGCTTCTGTAACTCCTTGATCATTGTGTGATCAATACACTTGTGGGTTTTCTACCTCAGGATAAGTCTACCTTGACTCTAAAAGTTCTGCTTAGAATTTTTTTGAGGGCAGGTTTTACATATTTTATTCTTGTTTCTCTTTTGCTTACCATGGGAAAAAAAAAAGTATAGTCAAACTCCATCAAGTAAATAAAAAATTATGTATGGATTCATTCAGCATTACATGTAAATATGAGTGTGCATAGATCTAGAAGAACTCTGTATTGTGAAAATCACTATTTTAAATATGTCATCACATTTCTTTACAAGAAATAATAGTTTTCTTATCACTATGAGTTAGATATAAGTCACAACAAATTTTTGGCTATTTATGTTCATTTTGTTTTAGTTGTAGTTTTGGAGGTTATAAAATATAGTGAATTCAAAGGATGCCATGAGAAGGACTCAGCAAAGTATTCTTTAGCTGTAATAATCTTTTACTTCCAGGGAGAACTGTCAAAATTCCACAATATGTCCTGCAGACTTCCACAAAATCTGGCAAATTGCACCAAACAGACCTAGCATTTTTTAGCTGGAAGCATTTTACACTCAGTAGCTGGAAAGGCTTACATTTGAGATGTGTCTGGATGTGTGCTACGAATATGAAACACAATGTAGGGTTTACTCCCATGGAGAAAAAGTACTTAAAATTAAGTGAATCTTTCCAGTTTTAAATATGTTTTTAATCTTTATGTTTATTTTATTAAAGTTCTTTCCCATTTAACAAAAAAGAAACTGATGCGACATTGATGTGGAGCTTGTAAGGAGCTTCAGAAAGGAAATACTTTTTTCTCTGCACATGTACATGCTGTCTTTGAGATCTTCAGATATTTGGATGCAATATGAATAGAGTACATAGTTCTTTAACATCAGCCATTCCTTTCACTGACAAATGCAGTTGATGTTCAGAATGTGCAGAAATTGCAGAGAGAGATGTAGGATTAAACTGACTATTATTTGAACCAACGCGTCCAGCATTCTGAGAATTATATAACAATGATTAATACATGTCCCACCTGTACATATTGAGAAAGAAAACACAGGAAATAAAGTGAGTAGACTGGATCAGAAATCCTCTTTGTGATAATAATGAGTTTGCAAAAATGGAATTTACCATATTTAAAGCAAAGCTGTCAGGATCAAATGGATAAATACATAGGAGAAGAAAAGAATAAGGAAGTTTAAGATATCTTTGCTTTGTTTGGAAATGTATTTTGAAAGATAGTGATGTTAAATTTTATTTAAAGAAAGGTTTTTAAGCTGGAGCTCTGCACCATTTAATTTCATGGACTTGGATGGAATTCCTTATGTTATATATGTCTGGAAACATACTATGGTTCTAAATAATTTTTAGTTTTAATCCAGGCTCAAAAAGAGCTTGTCTGTATCAAAGAAAAATTCTTGTATTTGGTCTGAAAGCATGAGTGTGACTGCACTAGTTCCCTTCCTTGTGAGGCTCCCTTGATTAGAGATCTTGTAGAGCTGTAAATGGGAGCTGCTAAGCAGAAAGGCTGATCTTGAGCCAGCTCAGTGGTATCACCTCGGCTCTCCAGTTACTTGATGTCCAAGAGGTGATGGCACTCAGCAGTGGGCTTTGTGACACAGTCTGAAACAACAGGCTAGCTCTTGAAGAAGTTATTTAGACTTTGAGCAAACTCAAGTTCAATTCATATTCACACACATTTGCAGTCACAGCATGATAAAACAAGCATTATAGGAAACAAAGCTGGTACTGTTGAAAGGATATTTGTTTTCAAAATGCCAGCTCTGGAAAATGCTGTCTTGGATTCTGCCACAGATTTAGTAGTAACCAGTGACTCTGGTTACAACTGAATTATGTTAATTTATAATGTAACTAGAAACATGCATGTATGTAATATACGTATTTATAAATTTCAGGCAAAAGTTTTGATTATGTGAGCTTCCTTCATATTTTAGATATTCTTAAGAAATATTTTCCACCATTTTAAATGTCCAGTTAAAACACGGATGTACATTTTATATTTCTATTAAAAATATTATTTTTCTTTTTAAATTATCTTGATGTATTTAAAGAAAAAAGAATTTATATGTTGTATGATTTACAGTCTTGGGAAAAATAACATAGTCATAACTCTGCAGTTTTTGTGATGCATGAAGATCAGATTTTTTAATGTTGGTTAATGCTTTACTAATTAAAGTGTGCATGTTAATTAAAGCAGAGGCTAATGTTAATTACCTATATTAATGGAATCTCATGTAGCACCTGCCTGAAGCAATGGGTTCAATTTTCAAAATATCTCAATTAAGACTGAAACTTTTGATTTGCATCTAGTAGGGTTTCAATTAACTGCATTGCAAACTTAAATAACACACTTAAAGGGATAATATCACCAATCACATTCAGCACAGTGGAATTGGTCCGTTCAATTATTGACTACGGCTGTGAGAGCTTTCACAGTCAGTAGGTAAGTACTGTGGTATTGGCAAGTGATTATTGTCTAGGGCTGTCATCACTTCTGTGGCTGTTGTAAGAGAGATGTTAAATTGCTGTACTTGGGTCTCACTGCAATTCCATTGTTGAGGGAGACAGAAATAGAATGATGTTTTCTCACATCCAGCATTTAATGGTGAAGATTCAGCTTGTTCGTTTGAAATAAATGACCACTGTTCCATGACATGGTAAGGCATTTTATCAAATGGGAAAACAGCATTTGTGATAAAGTGCACAATGTTGCAGGGTACTTCTCAGCCAAACCATGAGATGTGATTGTATTCCCAATCTCTGTTTCAGCCACCACAGCATTACGTGTTGACATGGGAGCTTTTAATGAGCAGCTTCAGGAAGCGATTAACAAAGCACTAGAAATAGATGCAATCATGCTGATTGGAAATTCTACCTAAGCTCCATAAATAAGACCATAATGTCCTTCTACCATACAACTTTCTGGGATAATTATTTCTGATAGCTCCAAGACTTGAACTTTTAATCTGAGCCTACTCCATTGAAATATTGATGGTTCAGTTACAAAGAAATCAAGATCCCCAAAAAAGCTTGCTAACATTTTCTGGTTTGGACACACAATTGAAGAATAATTGTAGGGTTTTGTGGTCGGATCCAAATTTTGTGAGTAATGCAAAAGTACCTCTAAGCATAATTCCTATGTGGCATCTGTGGAAACAGATTACTACAAAGTCTGTTTTCAACCATGCTCAGCAGAGAGGACCTGGAGCACAAGGTTACTTGTGTGGCTGTAGTCTCTCACCTGTGCCTATGTATTTTCCTGTTAAAAATACCCTGAGGCTTTAGACCATACCACTACGTGGGTCCTGACTTCTATGTATAATAGACTGTCTGTGCCTCCTAATAAAACCTTTAATATAATCTTCCATTGTAACACTCAGGCTTAATGCCTCCATTTCGACTAACACTATGATGAAAGCAAAAAAATCTTCACAGAATCAGTCAATCTATTTAATAAATGTGTGCGATTATAATAAAGCTCTTTTACCAAACCACATTTAAAATATTTATTTTAAAATATGTTGTAATAACACTTGACTTATCAGTTTGTGACCTCTCTTAGGTCTAGATTAATCAGTTTGTAATTATTCTTGTTGATATTTTCGCTTCTAAGGAGCCTGTGTCCCACACCATTTTGTAAGGTCATAATGTGGTTTAGAACTCGTGCTTATTTTTGTCTCTGAAAACAGATTACAGTCTATTGTAATCTAAGTTCCCAGAATTCCCATGTAGTAATATTCAACTTCTTTAACAGTATAATGTAAAAATGTAATTACTGCCTTGTTTATGGTTACTGGAAATGTGCATCTTTTCATTAAAGCCTTCCCTTGACATATTTTTTGTAGTAATTGAACTTCAGATTCCTTGAGTCTTATTTTATGCATCTTATTTTAGCTGCAGAAAAGTCACATTTTCATGGGTCAGGTGTTAAACTAAAAAGGTACAACAGATATTATTATTATACTGTGCTGTGTTATTGTCGTCTCAGTTATACTTCCTAATGTTTGAAGGAAAAAAGATCTGTTAATGTATAGTCACATGAACATTTGTTACACACATATGTCGTCTTTGGACATCTATAACTTTAGAAGGGTGATTTTGGTATTTTTCAGTCTGTTTCTTTTTAATTTTGAAATTAAAATGTGTGTTCATATCCATTTAAACAGCAGTCTAAACTTTAATAAAAATAGCTAAATATGTCCTTTTTGTTGGACTCTTAGTAGCATAGAAGTCTGTAATAATAAATCTTGTATTAAATGGCAATTTTAACTACATTCTAAATGAGAAATAATACATCACCAAACAGGCAGAATCTCATGTAATGGTCATGTCTTTGATGAAAATCTGTTGAAATCATTGTATTTACAAGATTATTGAGATTAGGTCTCTCTGGGTATTAGCTGGCCCAAAGGCACTTAGCCAATTAAGGGTATTGGAAAAAAATGAAAGCAATCCAACCTGAAGCTCTCTAAAAGGAATATTTAACACCATTTACTTCTCCTGTATAGGGACTATAATACAGCACTTCTGCTATCTTGAACATGCTTCATTTGGTTTTATGTAGCTGGAGTGTTTTTCTAAGTATGAGAGAAAAAAAGTTTAATTAATTGTTTAACAGTTTAAAATTTAAAAGCAAAATTTAAATTTAAAAAGCAAGCAATAAGACTGAAGAAGTAATGCTACAGCATTATTTTATTAGGGAACAAGGAAGTAGGTGGCTATGCAAATTTGGATGGACTTTTGTTGATGATGATTTGAAAGGCAGTCCTGTAAAACTCTTATTCTTACATTTTGGCATTCATACTCCTCCTAGAATGTTTTCCTTGTAGGTTAAGAACTTGGGTGCTTTAGCCAAATCTGCTGTGCAGGTTTGGGTCTGGAGTCATGACAAGCTTGTAACAGAGGCCTCGACAAAGAGTAAAGCTACAAGAACACAGAATGCAGTCTGTTATACTGCAGCACTTTCAACAAAAATGGAAAGAACATGCTGGTTGTGTCACATTAGACAGCCATGGGCTAGAACCCATGGTATATTTTTTGAAGGGTTCACCTAAGACCAGGTTGTACAGTCTTTGCTCTGGAAAAATTCCCTTACACACTGTGGAGAGCTTACCTAAACAAAGCAGCTAAGGAATTTGAGCCAATTGGATATTGGCTTTACTTTTAATGTTATTTTTGGAACTTTGACACATGTAACATATATGTGAATCAAAATCTACCTTAAAGTACCGAGAGAAAAGGTTTCCACTGCATCTTGTCCTGGTAAAGCTAAACAGTGTTAATCACATCACAATTGTCAAATTAAGGTGTCTGACATGTTTCTGAAAAGGCAACATTCATCAAAAAGAGGCATTTTTTATTGTTAGAAAAAGATGTCTCTTTTCTTACAATTTTGGGCTTTAATTGTTTTGCTACATTGTTTTAGCCTTGAACAGTCTCTCTACATGAGTGGATCTTATCTTAATATTTTATATGTCTATATAAACACACTTTAAAAAAATAATTTGATCACATCTGGTTTTACTGCATGTTGCTGCATGTCTCTAGGGGCATACAGAATTTTTATTTTCGACTAAACTTATATTAGTCACAGTCTCCAGCTGTTTTAGATATGGAATCATTTCCTGTTGGTACATTTTCCAGGACAATTCCCTTTTTTTCTTCTCAAAAGAATGAGAAATTTAATTTAACAAAAACATCCTATAATTGCCTTTGTATCTAGCAAGGTATCTAGCAATCTAAATATTTTATTTTATTTAAAACATCTGTCTACATAATATCATATGACTATACAAACTGATATCAGCCTTCTGAAAGACAGCTGCTGCCACTTCTATTTCATTTATAAGAGACCAGCAGAATTGCTCAAGAAAAGGCCCGTCTGCTACTGAGTCATATATAAAAAAATTTTGTAAGATGAAAATTGCTTGCATTTACAGTTCTTGTTAAACTAATCTAGGTCTTTTACAAATTTAGAAGCATCATTTTTCGTTTTCCCTGTTCTATTACCCCCAGTCACTACGGAAGCATAGCAGCCTTACATATTTTCTTTTCTTTTCTTATACTTTTTCTTATAAGATCATTTTCTTTGAGATTGAAGGCCAATTCCTTTTAAAGATGAAATGCAAACTAGAGTCATATCTTAATTGCCTGCTTGTGGGATCTATTTATTTCCTGCTATCTTCATTTTCACAAACATTTGGTGTGCATTATACTGGTCAGAATTTTCATGCAGTTTTTTAGAAAATATATAGGGGAAGTGATAATGTCAATATAGATCTTTATCTGTTTTGTGCTACTAAGCTTTATTTGCAGTGATTGTAAACTGTTTCTTTGTATGAAGAAACTCATACTGAAAAGAAAATATTTAATAGATAGTATCAATATAGACACAGCAGCTGCCCTGGAAAAATAAACATAGGCATAGACATTTTAAAGTATGTCTAAATAAGACAAGTTTACTTTTTTTCCCAGGGAAGTAATCAAAATATTCCTTTTTGGAGAACTAGGAGTATGAAAGGAAAATGTTTATGGTTCCCTACTGGCATACAGTTATGATTGACAGGAAAAACCAACATGTCTGCCACATGAGACATCTTGTTCAGGAACTTTCAGGAGGGTAGTAAATTGTTGTTGGCACAAACACAAAAAAAACTAAAATGACTTGATTCAGCAGTTTTCAATTCTAAATCCCCAGGCTCGAAAGAAAGAAGTAAATATTCATCAAATGATCAAAATTTATATTGATTTTTATTCTGCATTAGCAGCTCAAAGTCAAGATTCTTGACAGGGTGGATGTCGGTTTGAATGATTCTCTTTGAAATAAGGATACAGGCACTGGGCTGAGTGCTACTGTGCATTCCTGAACCATAGGAAAAGACTATTAGAACCCTAGGAAGCTAAATTTTTTAAAGAATAGTATAAAAGCATGCTTGTTCTGTACTGTTTTGATAACTGAATTGTTGTTATTAGTATGTAAAGTGATTCTTGTTCCTGCTTTACCTCCATCCTTTCCATTTTCATCTAAGGACAACTTTTTTATAGTACTTCAAAGGAAATGGTACTTCATGTACTATAAAAACTGAGTTAATATCAGTACTTCCCCAAAGAAGTGCATTTTAGAGTGCTAGTCTGGCAGAGAAAAGGAAGCAAAGATTATATCTGCACATTATACATCTTTAATTTTGCAGTTTCTGCCAGGGAGTAAATAAAGATCTGGGGGAGGGGGTGAGTGAAGTAGGATGGAAATCCAGGGAAGAATGTGAGTGTGAATGCAGCACTGAAACACAAATGTGATGACTGTGATTACCGAGCTGTAAGATTTAATGAGAAAGCCTGTATTAGGGTGAAGTAGAAAATCATAACCATCACCTCTAGTCTATAGGAGTATAATTTGATCTCAGCCCCCAGCAAAAGTAAAGAAGTAAGTTAGTGACATTTTTAACAAACGTAAATATATTGAGAATTAGAGGTGAAGTTTTCTAGATTTCTGTACTGTTGCAATATACCTTTTTAAAAGTTTCTCGGCTTGCACTAAAAAGAGATTCATTGTCATAAAATGAAAGAAAATAGTGTGCTTTTGTGAGAGGATTAAATAAGAAGCAAAGTATGGCAGAAATATTATAACTACCAGAGTGTTAACGAATTTCCCAAATGTCCTAGGTGCTTACAATTCTGTAAACATCTTTAACAGCATAGCTTTAAATTAAATTTTACAAACATTATGGGTAATGCTTTAATAGTATGCAAATTGCCATGAAGTCAGCAGTGGCAAAGATGACCTCTTAGCAATACAAATATTTTATGTTTGAAACAGTTATCTTTTTACAATTCCCTCTACCTCAGTAAGTGTCAGGTGCATCAAGAGGGTCCTCATCAGAGGAGCATAAATAAACTCAAAGGAGCATCAGCCTGTGCCTGCTTCCAACATACAGCAAGGCAGCTGTACAAATCAACATATTAAGCTATATGTTTTGCCATTGCTAGAGTAATTATTAATATTTTTTCCTAAATCCCATCTTTATATATAGATACAGAAAGTAATGTAAAGGGAAAAATACTTAACCCACATTCCCTGCTATTTTTAAATAAATTAATTGACTTTAATTGACATACCCTCCTTCAGAGTCTGACTATTCTTACTTAATGGTGCAGTGGAGACAGAGTAGTGTTCATATTGCACGATTTTATGTTATTAATAGTTCAATATCTAAAAAACTGATAAAAATATCCAGTAATTTCTCCCTCTAGAAGGAAAAAAAGGTGTGTAGTAAGAAAACATTCACATCTCTAGGGGTAATATAACATCAAATAGACTATCAAGGCTTGAAAAAAATCTCCTTCAACTACAGAACAAGTTAAATAAGCATTCAATGAGTGTCTTTGAGGAAAACAGTGTAGGAGTTTTGACTTCAAAATGTTTGACACTATTGAACCTCTCAAAATATTCGACTCAAAACATTGAATCAAAAGAAGAATTTAGGTCAATACTTCTGCAATTTTGTGAGTTGATATGCCTAGGAAATTTTGGAACTCGTTATTAAGTACACACATATTTTTAATGATTAGATTAATAAATATGTAACAATTCTCAAGCATATAGAAGTTTAAAATGGACCTTCTAGGGAAAAACCCAAGATGTTTAGTACTACTAGTACAGTATGGTAAAATTGCCAAGGAAAAGGCTGTAACATTTTAAGTTATCTCTGCCATGCCTTCCTGGAATGTTTTGCATAGCTTTCTATAGGAAGTATTGGTTTTGAGAGACTTACCTTTCCTCACACTTTTTAAGTAGACATGTATACCTGTCAATCTGCTGTGTGAACAAAAGGAGGCAGAATGTGCACCAGCACTCCAGAATTTCTCTTGCACATATGTGCTGTCTTAAATTCTGAAACTGGGGAGCTTTAGCCTTAAGAGCATTTTGAATTTAATATAGCCTTTAACCTTTTTGAATGCCCAGCCCTATGAACTGGGCTAGGTGTGTTGCTGGTCTGTGTGCTTTGGTACAGAAGCCTTACAGAGAAGTGTGACTTTTAGAATTATCCATGCATTGGATGATAGACAGACTCTTTAACCATCTCTTTTTAGGGCACTTCATTGCTCTAGAAGTGCAAACACAGAAAATGGTAGGAACAATAAGAACAGTGCAAATAATGGAGATATTAAGTAAGTAAGATTAAGTTTATAATTTTAGCTCTTTCTGTGCATGGCTAGTCTTTCCTCTTATTGACTATTGAGGCTAACCCAGAAAAGTTTTCAATCTTCTTTATGTACAACATATTTGTGTTTGGGCCTCATTTAACAATTTTTTCTCTTCCCTCTTCCCGGGAAGAAAACAAGGTTGTGTTGATGAATTGCTAATTTAACAGGACAAATTCTGGGTCTGTAAGAATTGGACTGTTTGGTTTTACAGTTGTTGTGGCATATGAAGAGGTGTCACTGAAGGAAATGGAAGGCATGTGGCAGCTACAAAGAAATGTATTCTATTATGCTGGTGGGTTTGTCTGGATCTTCATCCTTGTTAATTTGTGTCTTCCACATGGTTTTAGCAAGCACTGTTCTGTCATCCCAGCCCTTTTCGCTGTCAGAGCAAGCCTGTTCCCCACCTGACCCCCAATTATTAGACTCTCTGTCTTTCTGCAGGCTGGAGATGCAGACCTGCAAGACAAGAAAAGTAAAAAAGGATCCCAGCTTTTCTTCAATTTCCATTCTTACAAGAACTTATTTTTACCTGGCAATTTTGGAATGCTGTTGTCAGAAACTATTTAGTCTTAATTAACCTCTGGAGAGGTTAATTCTTTCATACTTTTCTTAAATGCTTTTTGATATTTATATTGTAGGGAACTTCTCTGGGTTTATAAATGAGATCTGTATAATGCATAGGGCATGCCATGCTCTTGTATTGTGTTTAATGTTACGCTGAATAGAATGAAAGGCAGGTGAATAGTCAGGAATAAAGACACAAGAGGTGCA